>WUQG02040138.1:0-10697 GCA_011317285.2 Androctonus mauritanicus | reverse complement strand
GCAGTTTATTCTGGCAAAATGTTTTCGGACTTTAACGGTGGTCCCTCTTCAGTGCCACATTCTATCTACATATGAATATATATAAAATTTTATATATATTCATATATATAAAATTTTCTATTTTATGTATATTCATATGTAGGTAGAATATGGCACTGAAGAGGGACCACCATTAAAGTCCGAAAACATTTTGCCAGAATAAACTGCAATAATACTTGCTAATAGTGCTTGTTTTATTTACAAATGTTAGTATATTAAGAGCAAGTAGTTTATATATGTATTAAAGAAATAAGTTATAATATGAGTTATATTGTTATTAAATGAAGAAAAAGCACAAAAAAATTATGCAAAAAATTGCTCTCATTGGTTATAATAAGTATGAACAGTGAGCTTTCATTTTTTAAGAAAATTTCTATGTCCATTTTGTAATTAGTTGTTTTGAATTTAAGGCATGCATTTTAATGCCATGAAGTTTTGCAAGATTTATAAAACAAATGAAATCACAATTTGTGAATAAAATTCTTATAAAAATGTTTATAAATAAAACTATGATAGTTTTATTTTCATTTTCAATTTTACTTCAGAGTCACACATATACTGTATATCTAAAGAGCCATACGTGGCTCGCAAGCCGCTGTTTGCCAACCCCTGATCTAGGCTAAGCTTGGTTAGGCTAGGTGATAATATAGCATTGGCCATAGTGAAATTATCATCATCTAGCTTAATATAAAATTTTTTTCCCATCTTGTTTGTCTTATTTCTGTTCATCAGGAAAAGAAAGACAACAACCAAGATGAAAAACTTTATATTTGCATCAATTTTCTTCTTCATTTTCCCTGCCCTCTTCATGACTTTTTTCTGTTCTTTATACTCCCATTTTTTTTCCTGATTTTCCTTAAGACATCTAAAATCTGCCAAATTGCTCCTTTTTTTATTCGCTTTGTAAATTTTGCCATAGGATCCAATATTAGATTGCAAATTATTGCATATTCTATAGCAGGGGATGTCAAACTCAGATTGTGCTAAGGACCACACAATAACATAACATTAATGCATGCTGAAAAGGCCATATATATATGAAAGAAAGAAAAGTTGAGATGGCTGCCACTAAACATTCAAATTGCTTGCATTCTCAATTGTTTACACTTTATAAAAATAGCTATATTATAGGATAATAAAATTAAAAAAAATTAAATACAAGTGAAATAAGTAAAGAAAATATTCAAATTAACTAAATTTTATTTAATAAATAAACATGAGTTTATTATATTATTTTATTTATGAATTACATACAGCAGTTAAATGTATGATGGTTAAAAATGCTCATGGGAGTGGAGCAAGCCATGAGTTTGACATGTCTGATCTAAAGTGATGTTCTTGGTTAGGACTGTTTTCAACTAAAACTAAGTTAATGGATGCTTACAAAACTTTTCATAAAATTTATGGTATTAAGTTGAATCAATATAAATATTAGGTGTTTTCCTTGAGTCTGTAGTCATATAAAATGGTTACCTCATTTTTTATGATTACTAATGTTTTCCATTTCATTTTCAATTTCTTATTCAGAAAAGCTTAAACAAAACTTTCAGCAGTTCCTTTGTCTTAAAATTTAAAAAATTTACTTTTAATTAATTGTTTTTTCTCACAATGTAAAAATAAAATGATGTTAATAGAACAATATCAAACAGGGTTTGACAATATTTATTCTATAGTAAATATATATTTATTATTGATAGAATACTTAAACAGAAGTTACTTTCAAGCCAAATAATCATATTTTTATATTAGTAATTCCACTGATTGTACATGAACTTATATCTTTTAAGAATCTGGCACTTCTTTATCATCAAGGAATGTCAGATTTCAGTGCATTTACTTTATATGGATTACATAAACTTAAAAAATAAATTATTGTAAGAATTGGGCAATGCTATATAAAATTTCATATCTGTGATCTATTTTCTAAATAAAGCAATGACCATTAATAAATTTGATATAAAATGTTCATTACAATAAAAGAAACTACAATGAATTCATTTTTAAATTGAAATTAAATACTTTTTGAATATTAAAAGCAAATATTTTTTAATTTTTTAATCATATATTTAAATTTAAACAATTTAAGGATGCATGCTAATCACTAAAGTACTTTTTCATATATATTGTAGTATATATTATAGGAAATTACAAAACTTTTTTCAAAATAAGAAAATTTATTATTATTTCACTATTATACAATTATTTTTAATTGAATAAGATTAAGAAGATCAATTAAACAATTTTTTATTTCATAAATATTTAATAGGACAACTTATAAAATTTGACGTTAAAAAAATATATATTTACCTGACTAAAAGATGACATTTTTCCAAAAGAGGATAAATGCAGTATTGAAACAATGGAATGAAGGCAATAATAAGAAGCGGATTAATAGTTTGCATTTGATCTGGTTTAATACGAAAGTTAGGCTAAAAATTAAAATAAATATAATTTTGTTAAAATTGAAATAATTAATTTTTGATAATTAATTCTAATATATTATATTAATAAGTACAATATAATTCCAATTATCCTTTTGTAACTTTTTTAGATCATAAATGAGATTTATCAAAAAATAATAGACAGATAAACATTTAATATTTTTAATATCTTATATGGTTTTGTAATTATTATAATTTTTCGATATATTTATAAAGTTGTTGAAAATAATTAATTTCAAATATTTAAAATTAAATAAATACTAATGGAAAGCAAGTTCAGTTATTTCAAACTTATCCAACCATTTATTTTTATGTTTATCATATCATCATTAATCAATTTGCACTATCAAAAATCATGCTGAGCTACAAATGAATCTGTCATTAATATACACTTAATTCTATTTTTACATGATAGATATATTCCCAAAGAATATATATAAAAATATACATCTATGGGAAAACAGAAGATTGGTTCCAGACTTAAAAAGATTATCAAAAATAATATAATAAACCATATGAAAAATCATGTTATAATATTATTTTTCTTTTATACGCTTGCACTTTTTTTTTTATAAATATTGCACATGTATATGTTACAGGAAAAACCTGAATTCAGGAAATTCTAGTATCTCCTAGTCAGAATGAAAACATCCTAATGCTAGTTGGATGTTCTAGTATTTCCTAGGCTGAACTTGAAATGATGAACATTTCTTACTCAAAATCCAAAATTTCTAGTTTTTCTTAGCTAAAACCTGAATGGCAAATAGTTAACAAAAGAAAGGTTGTTGTTTTGTTATTCCAAAATGACAACCTTTCTTTTGTTAACTAATCCAAAATGGTCAGTTGTTAGCTGCTAAAGAAAATTTTATATGCAAGCTAAAAACAGTATTGGGTACAAATTATTACATACTTTTTTAATATACTTATAATCCCGATTATATATATTAAAAAAAATCATCATATGTAAAAAACAGAATTTTTGGGAAAATTAATGTTATGTGATGATATTTGGAATTCATGTTAGTCTTCTTTTTACAAAAGAACTTTACAAGAATAATTTATCTTCTCATTTTGTATATTAATTTAGCAATCAAAGATTACACATTAGTCTCAAAAAAATTTTTCAAATTCGATATTATTAGTGATATATTTTCTACATGAATTATCTTTCCCATTTATAATTTCATTTTATGCACAACCTTTAGTAAAGTTCAATGAATTAAATATGAAATTAATTTTAATGTTCATTTAATTTTTTTTGATTGATATGTACCTTTGATCACGAGGAAAAAGTTAAATGAAATCTGTCAAGTACTTAATTGCACATTCTATAAATATCTTGTATAGATGTGATGCAATTAAAAATTATCTAAACAGAATATTTTTCAATCCTGTATTTTAACTCCAAAAAGAAAATATTCAAACTTTTGAAATAGATGTAAAGTTTATATCAGTCCATGTGAAGTATGAAATTCTATATTTAAATAATTTTTGTACAAAACAAAAAGTACAAATGTAAAATTCCATTTTGTTGTGTGAATACAAGGCATCAATTTTCAATTAGACAAATGAAAAGTTATTAATTAAAATAATAATTCATATAAACTTTCACATATACACAATCTTAAAAATTTTGTATGAATCCTTATTTTGATTGATAAAATTTTTAAATTTGTTATGAAATTTGAGTTTATTTTGAAAAAATATTAATTTTAATCCAAATGATATTGAAATAGAATACTGAAAATTGCTAACATTTAAAATACAGGAACTCTGAGTTATGAACAAAACTTACATATAGATTATGTTCAAAACTCAGATACTGTTGTTGTTTGTCCTCTAAAAGTACTGAAATAACTTTATACACTGTTTTATAATATATTTTACAATTGGATCAGTTAAAAGTTTCTTATTTTACAGATTTGAAAAAAATTGGGATTATAAAGCAAGAAATTTTAGTGTAAATCATCACCATCTTGAAGTATTGCTGTAATACGTTAACTAACTGTGTAATTTTACATAGCAGAATGCTCTAGCAATCAAAATTATCATATTGTTAAAAATTGTTGAAGAGTTTTTGAAATTTTGCGAAATTTGAAAATGAAATAAAATTTCATTTTTAAGTTCTTTATTGTATGTTGGAAATTACAAACTTGAAAAATTACAAACATAAAATTTCATGTTTGTAATTTTAGGAGCACATAAATTCAATTAGTTCTTTCCAGAACATAAATTCTGGAAAGAACTAATTGTATTATTAAAATATTATGTAAATTATTTTCCAGCATTTCATAAAGATTAATAAAATTTAAAAAATAAATAAAATGATTCAATATATTACTAGTATTTGTCCATCCATTCCTTGAGCTTGTAATGTCCATCTTGAACCCTGTTAAAATTAAAATTTAAAATTATTCTATTTGCAATTTATTTACTTTCAAATAAATTATTTTAATATCATAAAGATACTACATGTTTTAAAATGCTGACATATAATAATTATGAATTTTATTACCATTATTCAAAAGTTTTAATCAATTAAATTTATTATTATTATTATTATTATTATTATTATAAATTTATATTATGTAAATTCTTTTTTGATCTTAAATATTTTGCACTCTAATTCTGTTGTAAATAAAGAAATATCTAAAATTTTAAATTTCTCTTAAAAAAAAAATATCTATAAAGAAATAATTTTGATAGAAAAGATTTAGATTGAAATTTTCAAAATGGAAAAATTATTATTTTTTAATTATAAATTTTATATGCTCAATCCTAAAATTTTAAGGAATATACTTCCTTATATACAAACTGTATTTCAAAATTTTAAAAATGATTTATTTAAAAATAAAACATTTTGAACATTTTTTAAGAATGTTTTAATAATAATAAATTAATTTTTGAGGTGAGAAAGAAACATTTTCTATATTTGAATCTCAAATTTAGAAACATTCTTTATAAACTTGAATTTAATACACATTTTTCATAAAAACTAATTTTTTATAAACAATTATATTAGTAAAAAAAACTTTTTTCTGTCTGCTCAACGTTTGTATTTTTTTTTATATTTTGATTTTTCATAATGTGGTAAAAAAAAGTTTCCTGTAACATGATATTACAATCTTTCTTGTTGTTATTAATTATAATATAATATTAATTATTATAATTATTATATAATATCTTTTAAATTTAAAAATATTAACTTTCTAACATTTCAAATGTTTATTATTTTTCAAGAGAATTGAAAAATAATACAATAATAAACATTCAGATCAGTCAGACTTTATTTGCTATTTAAAAATTTTGATTTTGATAAATTATTTGAAAACTGAAATTTAAAAAAGAAAATCAAAAAGTTTAATATCTGTAAAACATTAATTATGAATTTTATTATAACAATTTTACTAAAATCTAATAGATATAAGGCAAATTTTATATCTAATAGATTTTAGTTTTCTACTTATTTTCTTTTAATTAAGGATTACATTGACAAGACTTGGTATTTTCCACACAAAGGCAAAAATATCATTATAAAATAAATTTGCATATGAATACAATATGTTTATAATTGTATTATTATTCTAGATGAATATAATCTCTAAGCATTTTTTGTATAAACAAACAGCTTTATAAAAGTAGCAAAAGTTTCTGAAAAGTATAATTATAACACGAAGGCAGGTCTACTGTTAGCAATTTATATTAAGTCTAATGGTATACAGCAATAAATTTGATCTGAAAATATATTTGATACAATCAGTTAAGAGAATAAGCAAGAAAAATCAAAAAATACTCAATTATTCAATTTATTAATTCAGTAATCAAAGGTAATTATTATATGAAAATAAATTTTTTTTTTATGAAACAATTTGAAGATTCATGTTTAGGAAAAATTAAGATATATATTAGAGATTATAAATTATTATATGGAACAAAATATACTTAGTCTAAATCAATTATGAAATAATTTTTGCTTTTATAAGGAAGCTATCTTTACAAATCAAAAGCAATATATAAATTATATGTTTGCTTAATACAATTAAGGAAATATAGCAACATTATATGAATTTGTTAAGAACAAAAATTCATAAAGCAAATATTCTTAAATGATGATTAATTTATGTACAAATCTAGTAATTTTTATATTTTAGAATAATTTTAAAAATACAAAATAATAATAATAATAATAATAATAATAATAATAATTTGTTACTAAAAAAAGAAAAAAACTATAATACATTCAAAAATATTGTAAAATATTTAAATTTTAATATTTATTATGTAATATTTAAATTTAAAATAATAAAATTTAATACTAAATTTAAAATATAGTAGTTAAATTTAATAAATATATTACATTTAATTTCTTTACTTTTACTACATAATTTTCTGTTATAATTTATTTCAAAAACTATCAATTGTAATTTATCTTAGCAATTATTCCTTTTAAAAATAGAAAAATTTACCTGCTGATCAAATAAAGCCCAAAATACAGGCAAAGGTAAATAAAGAAAAAGAACATGCAACACATCCTTCACATCAGAAATGAATGCTTTCTGTAATATTTTAAGATTTATTGATAAATGTTTAATCAAACAAAAATTTAAATTACTATTATATATATATATATAGAATATAGACAAATTAATTTAATATTTGGAAAAAATCAGTTTTGGTAGATTTAATTTTGTCTCTTTTGGAGGATGATGATGATGATGATGATTATTATTATTATGATTATTATGATGATTATGATTACAATGATTATGATAATAAAATCATCTCAAGACAATCTATTGAAATAAAGATCTTAAAAACAATGTTTTTATATATTTAATGTAGTAATTTATTTGAATTTACTATTTTACTTAATGTGTTTTTTTTCCTAAATGAATAGTATTATTTATATATATATATATATATATATATATATATATATATGAAATACTATGAATGTTTTTTTCCTACATTAAAAATTTTGTTGAATTTTTTGTTATTTGATAACTTCAGTTATAAAGTATTTGTAAAAATGATTAATATTCAATTAATCATATTTAATCAGACTATAATAATTATTTTTATGGTATGCAAAATTTCATAAAATTTGTATGAAATTTATTGGGATATCTAATAAATTTCACATTTAATTAAATAATAAGAATTTGTTTTAAACAATAATTGAAAGTTGATTATTACAATAAATAACATATGTTAACTAACTTCATATTTATCTTCAGCATAGTCTAACCAATGATCCATTTTTTTTACTGTTTTAGATTTTCTCTTTCTTCCTAAAGCATGCTGTAATTAAAATATAATAATTACACAATGAATCTTTATGAAAACATCTTTATAAAACTTCAGATGGCGAGACAACATATTAGAATGTTACCTCAAAGGCCAAATCAAATTTTAAAAATACATTAAAAACTACATAGAAATAAATTAATAAAATTTTGGCATAGTATATATGCTTGAATAAAAATATCTTAAATTAATCACGTATTTTAAAAGTTAAACATTTTTTAATAAATCAATTAATTTTTAACTGGGGAATTAACTTTTAAAAAAATTTAAAATTCATGACATTTTAAGTTATAACATTCAACAGCAGAAAATGTAAACTCATCTTCAATCTTAATGGAAATGTTAATTATTAAAAGTGAAATTCCTATTATAATATACCTCATAATACCATGGATTAGTTATGATCAAAGAATGCTAATAGCTGTTATGCCAAATGAAAATATCAGATTACTTTTAAAATATCAATTAAAGTTATTGTACATTTAAATCAACTATGATAGTAATTTTATAGTATTTCACAATTATATGCTTATTTAGGATACATTATCATCATTTTTAATTATTTGCAATGAAACTTCTCATAATATAATAGATTGCTGATAATACAAATATAGCTACTGTTTCCTGAAATCTGTACTATAAAGGAGTTCAACTGTATTTAATAATATGATATAAGGTAATAATAAAATTAAGTGTATAGATCTGCTGTTGTTGCAGTGTGCTACGATATGTAATTTATACATTTATAGAGCCAGCAAAAAAATCTTCCTGCTAATTCTAAGCATTATGTTATGCAAAGAAGGAGAAAACAAATTTTGTTGAAAATATAAATTACTATCTTTTTATAAATACTTATAAAAAAAAACTCAGCTTATATTCAAACATATATGGTATTGCTAAACACAGAATATGAAAAGAAATGGTATCATTAGTTCTTGATTTATTAATATTTTCTTAAAATTTAACACATTTCAGTATAATATTGAAATGTGTCTATCATATTGGAATTACGATTTATTTTATTTTCATATGCATATAATCACTAATGCGCTAATCACTATGCATATAATACTAATACACATATTAGTATTAAATGCATAGCGATTAAATGCATGTGTATTAGTGATTAAATGTTCAAAATGTTTAATATTCAAAATTACTTACAAAAATAGCCGAAAAAACTTGAATTACAATATTTCCTGTTGGTGCTACAATCTTATATAAAGGCCGGCCCAACACAAAAAGAACTATAATGAAAGAAAAAAAAATTTTAAATTGAGTTTTCATAAAATAACTTGAGATTAAATTAAAAAACAAAATTTTATTTTCATGTATTTAGAATTTTATTATTTTATAAATTATTTTTATAAAAAAAATTATGAAAATAAAATTTTATGTTTGTAATAACTTATTCTTAGGTTTATTTTTTTGAATATATTATTTAAAATGTATATATTTTATGATACACTATTGATGTTAAAATAAAAATTATTGCTAATTTGACAAACAAAACTTAGTTAATGTTATAATGAATTATTTTTTAATTTGAATTTAAATAAAACTTTAGGTTCAAATTAAAAATAATTCTTATACCATTAACTAAGTAGAGCATATAATCAAATATTTCATTACCAATTATTTAGCTTTAATAAAACCTTTAAAATTAAACTGCAATTAGTATTTTTTTTAATATAGATTATGAATAGCAAATTTAATTTTAACTATCAATAATTATTAAGTCAACAGATGTGAACTATAGTCTACATGTAAAAAATAATAATTAATGATTGTAGTTTAATTTTTAAAGTTTCCATTAGAAGTAATTTGGCTTTAATAGAATCTTTAAAAATAATTCACAAGTGAAACTTAAACATAAGGAATATTTTCTCTCTCTCTCTCTCTCTGATAATTTTTTCTCCTATCTTCTTTTATAAATTCATCTCTACATGTAAGTCCAATACTGTTTAAAACTGATAGAAAAATATAACATTTACACATTACTATATACAATAAATTGACAATTAAGACCAACAAACTAGACAATTAAGACCAACAAACAATACTCTCAAATATGTGCCATCAATTTGACAGAATTATCCATCACCATGAACCCTTTTTATCAAATTGTGTTCAACCAAGTATTAGAGATATTTATAAAAACTATCACTGCCATTCATTCCACAACAGACTCTAGATTCACACTATACAGATTCTGAAGTTTTTTCTTTTGTTCTTCAATCCAAGATTGATTCAAGAAGAGAAGAAAAAACTCCTTGAATGTAATCAAGATTGATTGCTTTTCTGGAAGAAAAGCAATCAATCGATTATATTCAAGGAGAGTTTTGAAATGGAATCACTATTTGATTGGAAGAATTTGATTCTTCTCCTTTCTTGGAATTGATGATGAATAACTGCAAAGTTTAGCAACCAGATGGCCTCATAGTAACACAGTGAGCCATGCAGGAGAATTCCGAATTCGCATCCTGGGTCTGAATCTGACAAAAGTATTTTCTGGGTTCTGGAACTCTGAGAAAGCATACAAAAATACTCTCCATAAACATAATTTCATATAAGTTTATGGAGAGGTTGCAATGTTTATTGCAGGTGTCCTCTCCATACAAATCAAATCACTTAATATATTCATTCTGCATGTTTGAATTTAATTGTATATTTAAGACTTCATAAATAAACCAGGATAATAATAATAATAATAATAATAATTATTATTATTATTATTATTATTATTATGGGGTACATCAATTTGAGCACATAATAACTCTGAAGCAAAGTGCTATGTTGGACAAGAGTCAAGACGTAGCTACTTGAGATGTTCAATTGTGTGTTAACTGTCTGTGTCAGTGCTGAGAAACTTTCTTACTATGTTGCATGTATTGAGTAGTGATGCCTTTT
>WUQG02040127.1:451-10698 GCA_011317285.2 Androctonus mauritanicus | reverse complement strand
AAAGCCGAAAACGTTACTCATTAAAATTTATTTTATTATTTTATCAATTACATTGGTACTTGGTCTGCTCAAAGGTGCTAGAATAATTGAATCTGAAGCTATAATGCTTAAATTAGAATTTATAAGTTGAAATCAATGTATAATCTATAAACTTGAAATTGTGAAAAATCATACATTTTTAGTTGATGTATTATACGATATTATTTTGAAATTTAACGATTGTTTTGCACATTTATTCATTTTAAATCATCCAGTTGAAAATAAAACAATTATGTATACAGATTTTTAATCATTATTTAAGAATAGCTATATTCATATTTTTTTTTTGACAGCTGTGTTATATCTCACTTGAGTCAGGATATTTATAAAATTCTCGAATGAATAAATTTGCTTGCATTATTATTTATATAATGCCTTTCATTTTTTAGCTTTAAGTCCTGTTTCTTCTCATACTTTTGTTGATGTTATATTTGGTGGACAGTTATTGAGTACTGTTACATGTGAAGAATGTGGAATGGTGAGATTAAATTTGCATTATTTGATTTCCCTTAATTAAATAAATAACATTTTGATTTTATTTTTAGTCATCTCAAAGATTAGAGCCTTTTTTAAATCTGTCATTACCAGTTGCTGAAGAGAAGGTAAATATAGCATTTGTTTTTCTTTTATTTTTAAATAAAATTAACAAAGCATTTTACATGTGAAGCCTCTTCGGCCTGGGATACAGAAAAGAAATTCATCCGATAAAACAAACAGCGACGATACTCAAGAAATTCATTTCAAACAAGAAGAAAAGAAAATCAGCAAGCATCAGGAAACAAAGATGAAGCGTCAAGCAAAAAAATTTAGTAAAGTAAATATATTTCTTTAACTTGTTGACTGCCGTATTGCGCAAGTGTTTATTGCCTGCATTAATTAGAAATTAAGTCAAAGTAATTCACTATCATCATCATCATTATTATTATTATTATTATTACTATTTTATTCTTCCTTTTAAACAATTGAAATACTAAAGAGAAAGCCACAGGGCAATATTTTAAACAATAGAACTGCTGAAAAACTATTACCAGCATGAATATATGTACAAAAAGGAAATGACACAAATAATTGCATGAGCATGAATAGTAGTATAGTGTATAAAAATCTTAATTATAATAAATATTTTAAGTGCATTAGTTTTAATTATATTTTTTAGTCAGTATAATTTTGTATAATCATAATGTTGTCTTCGTAGTAACAAATTTAATGTAATTATAGTGTTTTAAAACGTTCTGTTTGATTTTTTTATGTACCCATTGATAGCAAAAGCCGAAAACATTAGTAATAAAATTTTTAAAAAGGTTATTCTATGCTGCTATTGGTGCTTAAAATAAATTAGTAGTTATCTATTTATCACTTGTTACTATGAAGTGATTTTAAAATTCTATTAATTTAAATAGTGAATATTCAACCATATATCAGAAAACAAGCACTCTAAGCAAGTATACAAATTGGTCTTTATTGTGGTATAATGTTTTCAGACCGTTATATTGGTCCCTCCTCAGTACTGTAGTCTAACAACGAAGGAACAGTGTATTAAGCGAAAGTGATTTATTCTCTAACTGCTGATTAGTGCTGATTCTTTTGTTTATTTCTATTGAAGGAACAAAGTTTGTTCCTTCATTGTTACACTACGGTACTGAGGAGGGACCAATATAACGGTCCAAAAACGTTATACCACAATAAAGACCAACTTGTATAGTTGCTTAGAGTTCTTGTTTTCTGATATATAGTTAAATAAGAGCAAGGTGTTTATATATTTTATGATTAGTGAATATTCTTCAAATTTTGACAAATTATTAATTGTTTGCAAATAACACAAAGAATATATGATATATTTTTTAATAAATTGTATTGAAGGGTAATTTCCATTTGAAGGATCCATGATTGAATCCTGAGTGTTACTCTCTATTTTTTTAGGGAAGTATAGGCCTTCGATCCTCATCTTTTAGTATATAAAATTTTCTACTACTTCATATCCCTCATGCTAATTTAATAATGTTAAAATTTTATGTAATTTAAATTATTAGATAAGTACATATTTATATTGGAAAGGTATGTTTAAATAGTTGTGTAAAAGTACAAACATCTTACAACCGACTATTAAAACATACTTTTAATATTCACATAACATTTAAAATGTTTCACAGAATCGTATATTTATTATTATTGTTTAATTTTTTAAAATATATATCTTAACCTAACATTTCTAGAAACAAGCTAAAGCTGCAAAAAAAGCATCTATGTTGCTGAATACTACTACTACTACAAAAAGTTCTTTGTTAATAACAGAAGAGCAGAATGAATTAGATGCAGAAAAATCTGGTAATTTTTACGAAAATACTATTTTTTGAATTTTATTTAATTTTTAATTGTTACTTTGTTTTAAAAATTTTAGATCATTCTGAGGCAGACATTGAAGATAACATAGAAGTAGAATCAAAGGATAACATTTCGGTTATAAGCGAGCAAAAGTACAAAACGTCACAAAACAATCAATGTACAAATAATGTTATAACAAATACTTTAGAGAAAAACTGTTCTGATAGTGAAAATAAAGATCAAGATGATATAATGATATCAATGGAATACTTTGCTTCACTAACTGTGAAAGATTGTGATCAGGTTGAAAACTGTGAAGAAAACTGTACAGTTGTCTCATACAAAGGTGATAATTTATGCAATGAACAAATAAGTGAAAGTAAAGATAGTCTCTTTGAAGGAGATCAGGACAGAAATAGATCCCGAGAAGAGACATCTTCCATTAGTAGCGTGCCTGATAAAGATGAAATAAGATTTGGAAGTCCAGATTCTGGTATTAGTAACAGTGAAAGTGAACATATTTCTAATCACGAACAACCTACCATTAGCACTATATCATCCAAAACACTCACACCTCGGCATCATCCAGCATCAAACGAATGTTCTGTGCTATCTTGTTTATATCAGTTCACAGCACCTGAACTCCTAATGGGTAATAACAAATTTGGTTGTGAAAACTGTACTCGAATTAAGCATGGAAATAAAACTTCGAATGGTGAGTAAATATATTATTTTTAAATATCATTCTTACATTATTTTAGCTAATGAATTTTGTTTTAAATTTTAGGAAAAGTGGAGACTGTTTATAGCAATGCTAGTAAACGTTTACTTATTATGTGTCCTCCAGCTGTATTGATTTTACACTTGAAACGTTTTCAGCAAGTAAGTGTTGAATTTCTTAAATACTGAAATTTATATACCCAATATTTGTATTAATATACAAGATGTTTGCTAATTAAATCAGGAAACTGTTTGAAAATTTGAAAGCATATTTGTTTTGTACAAAAAAAATTTTGTCAACACATCTTGTTTTGTCAAGTTAGCCAGATGGTTGCATTATAAAGTAATCACTTGCTACCTTGGAGGATCCTGGTTCAAGGACCTACAGCTCTAATTTTTCAAGATGGGTCCAAATCTTGGCCAATGAATTACCATCCTTCAATTAACCCCCATCACAAGTGATGATGAGATCTGAAAATACTGTCACAAAAACTCTGTTATTAGATTTGGCAGCATAACTAGCATTAACTAAATCTATTTTGTCAGATACATAAAATGATAAGCACTAAGTTTCAAGTAGAGAAAATTTATTAGTGTTTTTGGAATAGTTTCGACTTCTTTGTTTAAGTTGAGAGTTAGATAAGTGATACTGCTCTTAAAGATCTATACTATAATAAGCAAACGGTATTAAGCACAAATGCAATATTAATGAATAATTTTCTGTTAGAGCTGAGGATGGCTAGTAAGCCAAAAGTGCTCCTAATTTTAATAAATTATCTTCATAAGAAGTTTAATGGTCTGCTCATTTGTGCTTAATACCATTTGCTTATTATAATAAGTTGAGAGTACTCCAAAAATGCTAATAAATTCTTTTTTCCACTTGAAACGTAGTGCTTATCTTTTTATACATGTTTATCCTATAAATAGAAGATTATATACAATATCTATTTTGTTATCGAAATATCAAATATATATATATTTTGAATAAAAAAAAATTTATAAAGAATTGATTTATGTACACATTACCAACATAAACTTCTCTTGTTTCATGAATTGCATCAGTTTAAATGAATGTGATCTTCACAAAAATGAAAAGATAAGTGCAAAGATAACATGCTATGATATTTCTTTTCATAGCATGCTATCTTTGCGCTTATCTTTTACTAGTATAAATTGACAGTAAGTGTTTCATCAGTTTTTTGACAGTTAATTGTTTCACCAGGATGGAGATTAAGAATTTACATTTTAACATTACTCGTTGCAAATTTTTATCATTGTTTCAGATTTTAAAGTGAAAGTAAACCTTATTTAAAAATCCACTAATTTTTGCAATTTTAGCTTTTAAAAAGGCATCCAATGTGTGCATAAATATATACGAGTATATAGTCACTGAAAGAAAAGCACTTGAAAGCAGTTTCATAAAAACTTTTTAATAGAAAAACTTTAGAACATTTTGGTCAAACTAGTGACTATCTTCAACTATAAAAAATAGATATATATATACACACAAATAATATTCTAAGAACATACAAATTTTTAAAAACAATTTTTATAAACATTGGAAAATGTGTGCTTCTATAGTAACAAGTGCTAGTTAGGCGGGTTTAAAAGCATAACATACAGAATGGGATAAAGTGGAAGATCATACAACTCTGTGATGCCCCTCAGGAAGAGATGATTGTGAAAGCATTACAAATCTTTAAAAGGTCCTGTTCAAAAATGTTATTAATGACCAGCCAGGTGAGAATGTTTCATCTGCTTAGAAACATGAAAGAATTAAAAATATTTAAAACTTTTATCTTTTAATATTACTAGATTTTCTATAATTGATAGCTAAAATAGTTGCCATATTTTACCATAGAAGCGCATATTTTTCAATGTTTAAAAAATTTTTTTCTAATTTTTGTGTTCTTAGAATATTCTTTATACATTTATACCTCTGTATTCTATGTAGGTGAAGATGATCACTGGTTTGACCAAAATTTTCTAAAGTTTTTCTATTAAAAATTCTTATTTTTGTGAAACTGCTTTTGAATGATTTTCTTTCTGTGATCATTTTGAAGATAACACAGTTTGAATTTTTCTACTGATGATATTCAGTATGTTTTATGAATAATTTGGAAAGAATGTCAGAACATCAATGGTAATTAAAGAGATAAATTACATACATTGAAATTGCATATACAGTAATGGTTATGCATATTTGCATTTTGCATTAACTCCTTCACTGTCAACTACGAGATATCTTGTAGTAAACGTCTGTACGAAAACGTCCAGCTACGAGATATCTTTTATTTTGCTGTATAAGTTTAGATTGGTTTCAATTCATGAAATAGGTATAAACTTATAAAGCCATTTGAATTAGGAATTATTAGAAAGAATAAACAAAAATTTTATATAATAATAATTTTTTTAAAAACAAATTTACATAACACTTTTTATTATCCGTTACCTGCAATCCTATCCCCAGCAATGGTTTTCCCAGTGAGGATCATTACACATCTGTATTATTGATCGTTGCTAAATGAAATTAGGAGATGATCATTGTAAAATCAAACAAAAAGAAAAGAAAACTTCTTTTTATATGAAAAATTTCGCTAAAAAAAACTACAAGATAAGTCGTATGTGGCACTCATCACAGGAATTTTATTCAGCGATGCTAGCTATGAGATATCTTGTAGTGTTTTTTTTTTAATTACTATAAATCCATTTACAGTAATTAAAAAAAAAATTATCTGCAACTAAATATTATTATATTTTGTGAGAATCTGTGTGTTTTCCTTAAAATAAAATAAAATCTTGGCATCTAGCACAAAACGCTCTAAATTTGACTGGCAGTGAATGGATTAATCTCAAATGAATGTTAGTCATAGACACTTCACTCTTTAGACATCTTTGACTTTATGCTGCTCTCTTTGCGATCAGAGTAACGAAGTAGAGTCATAAAATTATAGTTTTGTAATGAATAAAATTTGTAATTGTCGGGAAAATTTCCTAATTAGCAAATAACTTGTGCAATACTAATGTTAGTTGATCGCTTTTGACTGGAGATTCTGTAACATAATTAAAATCTTTATACAGTTTTTAGGAAAAAAAATTATTGATTTTTAAGTTTATGCATTTTTTTTACATATTTCGTATTTCGAAAGTTTAAAATCAAAGTTTGGGATTTAAAAGTGGAAATATATTGATGATCAGGTTATTGGCTTTCTATTTACATTACTATAATTATTTTATTGAATATTTAGGAAATTCAAGTTGTAAATGTGACATTTTGCATTTTTCTATCAAAATGTATCTCTAATGGCAGTCTCTATGTTGACAGGTGGGCATAAACCTACGTAAAGTTAATCGGCATGTCGAATTTCCACTTACATTGGATTTGGCACCGTTCTGCACTTTCGACACTCAGGTGAGTTTGATAACAATTAAACATACTACAAAATACATGGGTCAAAAAAATACTTAAACAAAATTTAATTTCTAAAATAGGTTCTTCCTCAGTTGAATAAAAATCAAAAAGAAATCCCGTATTCTCTTTACGGAGTGGTAGAACACAGTGGTCGCCTTACTGGAGGACACTACACTGCGTACGTAAAGACAAGACACCGAAAAGCAACAAAATTTGCATCGTTCCTAAGACACGAACCCCTAAACCAGACGGACATCAACGCATTAATAAAAAATTTCAGCAATATTCCCTCTGAAGAGGAGACATCTCCTATTCTCTCCGAGGACTTGGATGGCAAATGGTATTACATCAGCGATGGTCATGTAAAACCCTCATCGGAAAGTCAAGTGTTGAACTGCCAGGGATATTTGTTGTTTTATGAAAGGATAGTTTGATAAAGAACCGACTTATAAAAAGTAATGTATTTTATGTAATTGAAAAGATATAAAAACAAAATTTATGTAAATGATGGGGATAAATTAATTTCAGACAGGTTAATAAAGGATGCAAGGAATTGATTTCCGGCCATAATGAAAGTTGTCCTTCATTTTTTCTTTTCAACTAGTCTAAATCCACAATATATTCATATAATTTCTGCCGTTTCTTTCACACTTTTATTAAAATTTTCGATATTCTGTAAGTATGCAAAATGTTTTAAATTTATTCAAAAATTAACTCTAATAGAAACTAGCTAGGGAACCAACTTCAAGTTAAGCCAACGATCCGAGTTAAACTCATGATTAAACCAAATACTGCCAAATTAACCTCTAGTGTCAAAAATCCGAATTAAACTTTTTGATTTTAACGATTTTTTTAAATCAACGCTATGGTACCACCATCTGTTAATAGTTCAAAATTCAAAAAAAAAAATTTAAGGTGGCTCTATCTAGTAATTCATAATTTTTATAAATTAGTCTAATAATTAACTACTAGATGGCGCTACATTAGTTCAAATTAAAACTAATATAGCTCCATCTACTAGTTAATAATTAATTTTATAAAAATTACGAATTACTAGATAGCGCTACCTTAAATATAGTAATCCGTAATTTTTATAAATTAGTCTATTAACTAGTAGATGGAGCTACGTTAGTTTAATTTGAAGTAACGTAGCGCCATCTACTAGCTAATAATTAGACTAATTTATAAAAATTACGAATTACTAGATTTAAGGTAACGCTATCTAGTAATTCGTAATTTTTATAAAATTATTAACTAGTAGATGGCGCTATATTAGTTTTAATTTGAACTAACGTAGCGCCATCTAGTAGTTAATTATTAGACTAATTTATAAAAATTATGAATTGCTAGATAGCGCCACCTTAAATTTTTGTTTTTGAACTATTAACAGATGTTGCACCATAGCCTTGATTAAAAAATCGTTAAAATCAAAAAGTTTAATGCGGAATTTTGACACGAAGTTAATTTGGTTGTAGATATTTGGGTTAACTCAAAAATTACCTATAAACAGTAACATTTAATCAAAAATTTCACGGCGTTGAACTTGTTACCAGCTTCTTACCGGTATCAACTCCAATAAATAATGAAAATAAAACTGATTCGAAAATATTTGTTTAGCTGTATAAAAGAAATGGAGTAGCGAAGAAATTACAATTTTGTACAAAACTTTTGCGATTCAGTCATATTTTACTAATATATTCATTAGAATTAACCTTTGTAAATTCGAATAATAAAATTACTCGTGTTTTAAGTATTCTGTATGTCTACAATAAATTTTCATGTAGTAGGTTCTAGATTTTAATGCCACTTCCCAGCCAATATTGATTACTGTGCGATGGGGTTATTCTCGGCCCTACCACAGGCCACTATCCTGAGAGTCAGATCTCTATAAGGGTTCATATGGCTTGAGCTCAGGATACTGAGAGGGCTAATTTTAAAGAAGCGCTAGAAGTGTAAAATAGTAATTTAATAAATTTTTAAAACTAGATGTATAAAAGTCTCAAGCCCATTTCCCAGAAAGTTAGATCCACCCCGGGCTATCCACAATGAAGTATTAGAACTACACTCGAGGGCCGGCCTGGTTTCTCTGCGTAAATTTTTCAAGGAGTTCTGGAACTTGTCCTGTTGGGCAGGGAGCCGAATTATATTATTTTTAGTCAACAAATAATGCCGCTTTCTCCTCAGAGCATTGTGGTGCTAACTGCTAACACATCCTTCCATAGGCTGCCCACCCTGCAGAGACGTCAATCGGATTGGCCTTCGGTATTGACTGGCCAGGGCCTGGACTTCATGATAAAATTTTCAAGGAAAGACCAGGATGGAAAACCAAAGCGTTTTTACGCTGCTAACAGCCGAATTATTTCCATGCGGTCACTCTGGTCTGTAAATAGAAATTTCAACGCTATCAATTGTTTAACAACAATTATCAAAAGACTTTTGATAATTATTTAATAACAATTATCAAAAGTCTATTATAAAGACCATTGTAACTAGAACAAAAGATCATTGTAGTAACTAGGGTCAATCAGACCATTGTAGTAACTAGGGTCAATCAGATGGCCATTGTAGAAACTAGGGTCAATCAGATGGCCACATGCAAGTGTGCATTTCTATTCTGGCTGATCGGGATCCTTTTTTGTCAACAGATGTTGGCACTTTTCATTCCGAGTACTAAAAAGTAGAACTACTCATTCGTCCCGCTTTTAATACTATGCCCATCCTTGCAGAGAGGTCAGCCACATTGTTAAAGACAGGTCGACAGCTGTGTCCAGATCCCATTAATAGATTTTCAAAATGGTAGGACCCGAGAATCTGATCCAGGTCCTCCAAAGTCAAAAGTCGAAGCGATTCCATTCGGCTAATCCGGCTGATTCCTGTTTATCCTATCTTCAGATTTTTTCAGGTGATGTCCATATCCAGCTTGTTGAATCTACCTTTTATTTGATAGCCAATCCCATCAGAGGCATTTTTCTTGTTCTATCCAAATAACCTATTTTTGTTTTTCTCCTTTTTGGCTTTAAGTCCTTCTATTCGATGAATACTAAACGGCAGAACATTACAGTGCCCATTATGGCCGCTCACATCCGAGGTGTGGACCTAGGGATGAGGGCGATCAGTAGTATTTGGGATCAGATAGAGGACTAGGTTTAAGACTGCCCGCTATTCATTGAATCTCCCACACCTCGAAAGGATAGGATTTAATGACCCAGGCTCGGATTTTTCCTATAAAAGATATCGACATGTAGAACCAGGAAATTGAACACGGTACTCTAGATTAGTTGTTCCCAAAATTTAGTACGCGCACTGTTAAGAATGCTTAAGAAATTTTTACATGTACGGATTTTTTTACTTGCCATAATACGTATATTAGTCGGTCTGATTGAAAACATTTTGGCTTTCCATTCTGGAGGATCCGGGTTCGAATCTCTGTCCTACTAGAAAATATTTATCATCTCGTCCTGGACCGGCTCGTCGACCCCCGTCCTTCACAATCCGGCTGACACGTCTGCAGAGATGGGCAACCTATGGAATGACTTGTTACGCCTCGTCAGTTAGTATCATAAATTTTGGTTAGTATTCGTATAATGGAAACTGGCATCATCTGTTGACCAAAAAAAAAAAAATATGTGTATTGTATGAGTGCGTGTGCACTAATCAGCTAGAACTTTATCATATCATCAATATCAGTCATTGGCAGCCGGATGGCTGAGTGGTAACACTGTCGGCGTGCCACGCAGGAGACCCGGGTTCGCGT
>WUQG02040116.1:0-10698 GCA_011317285.2 Androctonus mauritanicus | reverse complement strand
AATGTTATATAAAGGTGGTGTGAATTGTATGCCAGGCCTTTATTATTCGGAAAGACACGGTGTATCGTGTATAGAAAATGGAAACGAACCGTATTTTGTTGGCCATTAATATCTCGGTGATACCAGTGATTAAAAAAACGGAGTCCGTTTGCCCCTGTAGTGTGGGGCCAACGGACAGCGCACAATATTTGTCGAAATCAACTACTATAAAATTTTAGCGCTACTGACAAAAGTAAATATTAGGTGCTCGGATAGCTTATACCTTACCCAATGTAATAATAAATATTAGAATCTGTTCTAACAAAATATATGGCTAAGATGTCCGTTTGCCCCAAACTTACTTTATAAGAGTTTGATTGTCTTATAACAATACCGAGCGACTTCATAGAAGCAGTTTCTTTAGCCATCGTACCTGCCATAATATTAAATAATAATTTTAATTGAAAGGTATGACCGGGGTTAGATATCTTGACACACAGTATTTTTTAACTTACGAATCGATAATAGAAATGCCATGTTTTAACTGGTTTACAATCAGATTTATAGGAAAAACTGACTGGGTAGCGTTGGATTCAACTCCGAATGTCATTACAGGAATAAAGCTCGACTAATAAACAGTAATACTCGAAGGAAAGACCCACTGTACATCCTAAACTAATAGTACTAGTGAGAAGTAGGAGGGCTCTGAGACCCAGCCAGAGAGCAACCGAGGTCCCTCAACTTAATTATCAGAGTTTTAGGAGGTTCGGCAGACGGGGAGTTGTGAGAATTTCTCCTGTTACAGCATCACACATGACATCTTTCTAATGATCGACCATTTATTCTTCGGGTATAGAAAAAAAGTCTTCTAAATGCGTATAAGAGACTCGGTGTGTTGCAGGCGTCAGTAAATGAAAATTAATAATGCAGTCTGTCTCGTTAATGTCAGAGGTCGAAAGAAAAACACCTGTTCTGTCTTTGGTGAAGAAGTGTTTGAAAAATGTCAGGCCGAAGATCGTATATCTTTTTTCCTTTCAAGACCCCCTAAGAGTAAGTAAAGCTGATAGATCTGCCATCGACGGCTTCAACAACCGGCTATTACTTGTCTCCAACTCTTTTGCCGTGGCTGACATCGACACACGCGACTATCAATCCCTATCAGCTTCCGGTACTTGTCCTTTAAATCTTTTCGCATGCCAAAATAGATGAACAGCTTTTGGTAAGACACCTATCCGTAAACTGAGCGCATTAAAGTTTATTCCGGGAATACCGAGAGCCAAGTGAACTTCCATTAATAAATAAATTCCATTTGGGAAGTAGGCAATTGCCACGCTGGCTATAGTCTTGTTCTTCTCTTTGGTAATTTTATACCAGAACTACTTATGGTTTTAAGATGGCCTTTTGTTAATTCTTAGATTCGAAGCGAGATACATTCAAATGAATTCATATATTCATTCAAAAATAGGATATTAAAGGCACGAAATCCCGTAAACAATACTCATTAAAACATGATTTACGGTCTACCAACTTACTCGAGTTAATACTTATTATGAATTAAAGGTTTTAGCTAGTACGTGATTCATGGTCATAAGGCACGCTTAAATGTAGCATGGAGAAGCGCAATCTTTAATTTCCAGGAAAAGTGAATCCTGGGAAAGACGTTGGTGTCATCGAGCCTGGGTTGTAGTGAGCCCGCTGTTACAGAAGGAGATGTAACGGACGTAAACGGTCGGACCTCCTACATAGACGTCCTTATCCCATTTTAATTGTATCTAAGGTACAATACATGGACTGGGGCCGCATGTGTTTAATATTCGAAGCGGCCGCTCTCTTCAGATGTCCCAAGTAATTACAGTTCTCGTTACTTGCGTGATGTAGAGGCATGTTCTTTAATCAAATTTATAACCGTGGGTAATAGGCAAATTACCTAAACATCCGGGTTGATTACCGACAAGAGATGACGTCAACCGGCTAGGCCCAATGGTGATTCTCCAAACGGATCGATCGGGCCTTTTTCACCTTAAAAAATTGATCGGAGTCTGGTTGGAGTTAATACCGGACCTATTTATCAACACGCCTGTTATAAGGTAAAGCGAGTAACGACTTGATTTATGTTCCAGAATAAACAAGTTGCATTTTGGGTGGTCATTTTGGCCTCTTTATTGAAATGAGTGATTGTACCCAACCAAAAATTACAGGGCCTAATTGATTCGTTCGACTCGCCGCTTATAGACATAAAATCGCCTATCACACCAACTTTTATTACCTACTTAAAGCTAAGAGACACCTTTTATCTCATCAAATCGCTCTACCAAATATTTTTATCTCAAATTTTAGGAGTTCTTCCCAAGATAATAAAGGCCAAGCATCATTGATCACACCAATAGCGATTACTCCGAGCCCTTTTCCAGTTCAGTGCCAAACCAGACAACCGCCTCTAAACTTAAGATCTACCATTTAAGGTTAATTTTTTCTCTCCTTTTTACTGGCATTCACAAACCATTAGGAAATACCAACGGATCATTTATCGAAAGATTTCTATAACGCTTGTTGATGAAGTTTTCCTTACACTCTAACAAACCTTAATGCTAGACTCTTTTTTAATTCCAAGCTGGTCACAGGCCTTCGTTTAGAGATGATTAACGCCAAGTAGTTTAAGAGGTGGATCCTCTATTAACATTTATAATGTCGTTAAAGGCAATTATTGTATTAATAAAAAGAAATGCGCCACATATTTCTCTCCGTGGCTATGCTGAGAACCCAATTTAATAATTGAGGTATTTAATGACGGTCTCGTGCGAATTTTTACTGAGGTTTCTCTTGCTTTTTTCTCTATAAAAATACCATACCGAACCACAAAATTTACAAAATAAAATTCTAAATAAACGCAACCTGTCCGACTGTTAGAAAGTTTCAAAACCTCCAGGGGAAAAATATTTCCTAAAATTTGTCTAAGAGATAAGTAAATTTCTCAATACTGTTTTAAAGTGAATTAGGGTTCAAGACGGCATGGGAGTGCACACCGAACAACAACAGCTAAAGAAATTCCTAATAAGGTGAAAGCTTTACATGATAAACAAGAGATTTTCGTATTGAAAGACCAGCGTAAAATTGCAGAATTTTCCAAATAATTCGCCAGATCCTTTGAAATATTTGCAAAATTCAAATCGGGCCCGAAAGATTTATTCCTAACATCCAACTACGAATACTCAAACTATTAAGTTTAACATCCATTATAAAATGTTTATTTTGTCTTCTACACTTAATGATTGACTCTATCGAATTTTAAAATTAATTTCACTTTTTATCGAACGAGTACCAACGAAATTTTAGCCTCCAACGGGCCAGTTTTACGCTGGCGGTTCTTTTTTTTTTAAACCAGGCTTCCTACACGAAAACGTTTTATTAATTAACGATTAAAAGAGCATTTAAACGGACATAATGTGGTAAAATAGTTCTTAAACGATATTATTCGGATAATAACAGTTAAAATAGATAATAGATTTTCATCTGTTCCCTTTGCTAGCTGTTTACACGCCCCGCAACGTGTGGCGGTGTTGGACAAAGTGCAAAAGTGCTGGACCGATCCTTCATTAACACTCATTTACTACACCACCAGCAATAATTACCGACATCAGGGACGACGAGCTGCAGGCAGAGCGTGTAGCGGGGACCACATTTTGTTAACCTGCTCTCGCCCGGAGCCTTTAACCAGATGCCTGATCCTGTACTGTGCAAATTTGGTGCGCGTGCAGCAAAACGGACCAGGAAAAATGCTTTCCGCCATTGCGTGCTGGAGGGAGTGCTTTAATCAAATTTATTGCGCTTCACCCTCTCTTCTATCACGTCCCCCTTTTTCTTCCGCTAAAACGACCTCCCAAGATCCGAACGTGACCGAAAAAAACTAAACGAGTTGTGAAAAGTCTTCTATTCAAAGCCGAAAACGAAATTATATGAATATTAATTCGGAAAGAAGAATAAAATGCTTGATAGGCAAATAGTTTGGAAATTTTAAATTAACCAAAGCCAATAAGAGAAGGTTAATTCCACCCGTCTGAAAAATAAAAATGAATTTAATTGGTCCAAAGTGGGATTGAGTTTTTTTCAGGATTTAAACTCCGATAGGAGAATTCCAAGATGTGGTCGAATTTAAAATCGGAGCGAGTGAAAGTGATTTTAATAGGAAACTGCTACTCAAAGAGAATTTACGTAATTAGCTAACCGACTTAAAATAAGCCAACCACAAAATAAAGAGTGTCACCATCCGTTGTTAAGCCAAGGTCTAGGAATGTTTCTTTAAACGATGTACTAATGAGCTACGGTGGGGGAGAGGAGAATACAAGAAAAATCTGTCATCGGAAAGGGATGGTTTGGAAATTTGGCCCTTTTCCACTGCAGCCGGGAAGACGAGCCATTGTCAGACCGGATGGCTTTCATACCAAAATCCAAATCGAAAATAGCTACCGACCTGACTAGCCTGGCGGATGTGTGAACTATTGAATCATAAGCACCTACGAGTCGAGAGAGAACCCAGCGAAAGAATTTTTATAAATTAATGCGCTATAATTAATCAACGTCAAGCAGAAAATACACAGAACACCGACAGTGCGACTACGCCCTGGTTGCATGACTTATGTTAGTGTCGAGCGTTTCAACAACAGTTTGGACAGAAGCTGCAAAGTAAACATGGCAACCAGATTGGCAAAATTAGCATCTATAAATAGATAATTCCACTTTTTGGAGGTGTCAGCTGCAACGTGCCATTAGTCGACTGTTACTCGTAGCAGCGGCGGTTGTATGCAGTCAGACAACAAGCTCCTCCGCGCCAGCTAATAGAGGGTCTGATGACCTCGGCGCAATTTCCAGCTGTAAAGATAAATGGTTATCTAATTAACTGGTTATCTAACCTTTAGATAATCGAGCGCTGTAACTGGCGTGTGAATTCTCATTATATTTACAGCCGATAGATTAGAAAAAATCCAGTCTTTGGCGACTTTTAGCCGCGGGGCCTTACGTGCCCTCTCCAACCAGCGGCGTCCTTTCATCTCTTCAGAACCCACACAGTCACCCAACCACCCATTGAATGCGGGAGGGCACTAGGCGGGACACTATCCACAATACGCAGCAAGAGTTGGGTCCATCTTATGTCTTAAAGGTCGCCTGTTTTAAGGGATCTCGTGCATATTACCCGACACCGACTTGTGTGGCCCTTTAAGCCAGCAACACCTTGATTCTAATAAATGTTGATAGACCTTCAACCTTAATTGAATAGACTTCCCCAGCCGGTTGACACCTGCTGTGTGGGTGTCCTTTTTTCCTCTTTCGGGATGTGGGAATTCGATTGTGAACAGGTACGCGAGCACGCATCCAGCAGGTGTCTGGGGACAGTTTTTGGCCCGTTTCACCATTGCCAGGTGGTAAGGTGATCGAGCATGAGTTGATCCTGGGGCGGTTGGGTGGATTACGAGAAGGGGATAGGTTGTTACAGGGGTCAGCGCCAACGGGGATAGGTAAAACGAACTCGCGGTGTGTTATTAGTGTCCATTGACATTCTAACCGAAATGGAAACGTGTTTTGTTATTTTCTTTCTTATTTTACCAGTTTATCACCAAAGCCTCTTAACTCAGACGGGTACTCACTGATCTCTCCCAATGCCGACATCCGAAATCCTATTTTGGACCTCCTGTATGGCAATAATTAATTATATATAATACAAGACTTAATTCTTCTTAAAGGACTGGCTTTTTTCACTTCCCAGTTCTTTGTATTATCATCTTCGATAGTTCTGACAAGACTGATGTAGATGTTCTATATATGCGACTATATATTAGTAGGGATTTTGTCGCAACTCAAAGCTTTTGAAAGCATCGTTGTAGTGGCCAATAGATATTTAAGGGGCTTCAAAGTCTCTGTATTTTAGAAGCTGTAACTGACGCCAATTTATTATTTAATAATAAGAATTATTCCAATTCCGTATTATTTGTGCCAATGGAGGAAGACCAATAACATCTGGCCCAGAGCCAATTATTTGCCCCCACCCACCATATCAACGCAGTTCTAAAGGATTCTAATGAATGTTATGGGGCGACAGGAAAACACTAGCATTAAAATCATTAATAATAGTGGCCCGGTCACGAAACGTGTGACATAGCAGCTGGGTTACGCGTTTACAATAGTAGTGATTGGAAACGATGCACTGTCAAATAATAATAATGCCTTTTTTAAAACCTTTTTTTTTGGTATTTTTCTTAAAGGCTCACGTAACATCCGCGGCGGTCCTTAAACGAAAAGATTAATCAGTTATAAACCCGCCTTAACGTCCAAAATGCCGCTGTTATGGGCGTTAACTGAGGTTACAAGTATGACGGATCAACTAGACCCAGCAATCTAACCCTTCTCCAGCCACTGACCTCATACCACTATGGTCTTCCATCACACAGTGTGTGTAATGGATGAGACCTGGTGACCCTCCTCCTCTTGATGGCCATCTTCATGAGTCAAACGAGCCAGCAATGACTGACCGGCTTCTGTCTGGTTATGAGGTCCGAAGATGGTTTTGTGAGAAGGTCTTTGTGTTTACAATGATTTCTTTTTAGGTCTTTTTATTCGTGACTAGTTGTTCATAAATATGGATTATTTTTACACGTGTGCCGCTTTGAGTTTTGTTCATCCGAAAGGAATTCGCTGAAGGCTGGAGATCGGGGTCCTATTTTCTTGGAAGTCCTAAAATACGCATAAATGATCCGCAAATTTTTATATTGAAATTTCACAAAGATATCAAAGTGCGGATAAAATAATTTCGATATAAACTGAAAACTTCCGTTATTAGTTAGATTGTGAAAACAGGAAATAAAAACAGTTTCTCTGGCTATAAAAGCATAAAGTGAGCTTTAATTGAACCGACAACCATTCATTCAGAATTTCATCTAACACTTTTGGCATTTTCTAGGATTTTATATCTATCAGAGTTAAAAACAACCTTCAATGCATATAGCTTCACCAAAGGAACTTACCGTCTTTCTTTTCTCCTAGGATGCCATCGATAGAGTGTTTGTGTCCACCTCCTTTGGTGGATCCTTCCACACTATCCAATTTTTCGTCATCTCTATAATTTCTGAGTCCAGTTCCAGTTCCACCTCTGAGAAGACGGCTGATCGAACTGACAGAAGGGGCGGTGCTCCTATCACATAATCCCTCTTTGATTAACTTATCCCTTATTTCCCAGCTGAAGATACTCGGATTCTCCCTTTTATAGTCCTCGATCTTCTTTTCGATCTCCGGAGTGGCCACTCGTGGTTTACTTCCTCCGATCACTCCTGGACGGATACTGCCCGTTTCCTAGGGTCAAAAAATAACAATAATTATGCTGTAGAGAAGCCGGTTCCAGGCAAAACTGCCAGAATATTTCGAGCCTCTCCATTACATCGCAGTTTGTCGGATCCGGGATATAAAACTGCTTTTCTCCTTTTTAGAAAGATTTCTGGTAAAAGGAGATTTTAAAAATTATCATATATTAAAAACACGTCGATCGAGGGGAGGGTTTTTCTGATGGCAAAGCCATAGGCAGTCCTAACTTTACTATAGGTTGCGATACGAGTTCAGGCTCTTTAGTGCCTAATAAAATATCTGCAATAACGAAAAGCTGTAAATTAATTTTAAGTCGGAATTCGATTGGATAGATGGAAGTAAGTCTATTTAATAAAAATGTTAGGAACAATACGTTCGTTCGGTGCGTGCGGCAGAGTAAGGCGAAATCTCAATAGGCCAAAAAATTGCTGGACACGGTGAGCAGATGCCCGAGGAGGATTTTCCGCCAACAGATTATATATATTAGTAGCAAACCTCATAAAGCCACAGTTTTAGATGTTTATCCGGCAGCACCTGGACTGGCATTGTGGTCAAATGGAGATGTTTAGGTTGCGATTTCCCACGCCGCAGATATAATCCCTTCGGATGAAAAGGCCGAGCTGGCCACCGAGCTGCCATTAATCGGCTGAGCCTCTCGCGATCTGTTCAGAGGGCGGAGATATGGGATTTCGATGGGAACCACCGGAGCTGGTGGTACTGACAGACGCGCATTTCCTTTGTGAATCGACTGGCAGGAGGACTGACTTTTGGATTTACGTGGCAGTTACGCGTTAACAACAGAAGAAAAGTAACTCTGTTTCCATCATAAGTCAAAAATGACAGGCATCGGGACCAAGTATTTTTCGCAGGCAATTATCGATTGGCCTATCTAACTTACACGGCAGATGCCTAAGTTAGATAGGCCGATGGAATCGACAAACTAATGGCTTTGTAGAAGAGTATTATCTCGGCCAATGCTGGAGGAACTTAGTTGCTCAAGTAAATCTACAATTACATTTCCTCCGGTCTGGGTGAAAACTTTAGACCGATCCGAGTCGATTCCCGGTAATGCGCTAGAGAAGTTCTTTTTAAATGAAAACTCATTCATCCCCTAACAGGCGAAACGATCCGCTCTTTGGCAGAGGGCCTGTAACCCAGCCATTCAATTATCGGGCCGTCTTCCGATCCGTCTTTGTGTGTGGTCGGGTGTCTTTCTCCGGGAGGCAGCCCTTTTCCGTCCGAACTCATTAATTCTCTGAGCGTCTTTTAATTCGCGGGCGTTGACATCTTCGTCCCCCCCAGGGCCACCAATCAGAAGAAATATTTCTAATTGGCAGGAGTTGCCCCGCACGTGCCTTTCATTAGGCAACATAAGAAGAGTAGGTAATTGGGGTGCAGTTCACGCTCGCACTTCTCTCAAGAAGAAAAGACCACTCGCTCAATTAGCATTTTGACTGCTCGCGCAAGAAAGTGTTCCTTACCCATTGATGTGTCTGTCTGGGCCCGTATTATGTATGACGTGCCTGTCAAGTACGGTCAGGAATAAAGCATAGGCGGTCCTCGGGAGGCGTCAGACCACGTGGTGACTAAAAATACCAGCTCTTCTGTTACATCGGGTCAATCGCCCTTAATTATAATTGACATCTAAGATATTCTAGCAGCCTAATCTATATAGGTGGCCTCCCCGAGACCCCTATCACCGAGGAGAGAGGGAAAGCATCGAGTTTAAAACACTCACCTGGTAGCGGTTGAGAATTTTAGATACACAACCGTGTGACACTCTTAATTGCCTAGAGATGACGCAAGGCCGGATCCCTGCAGCGGCCATTTCTACGATTTTCAATCTAATATGATTGGGAAGGGGCCGACCGTTGATAAACACTCCTCCTAATTGATTTACACGGCCTTGACCTGAAAGAAAAAAAAAGCAAAGTCAGCTGTTTTCCTGATCTACCAACTTAAAAAATCCTATGTAATGTCTACGCTCTGCCATTTAGATTACTTAGCCGAGTTAAGAGCCCGTCCGGATAATTAAAGCCTTATTAAAAATCACAAACTTAACACAGTTCTCCACCACTTTATCGGCAGCTTATTTTTAACTTATAAAGCTATGGTCGAGGTTCGAACAGGCCGAGTCCATCGAATATCAAAAAATGTCTCCAAAATAAAAAATAATAAGAAATATTCGGCTTGATCGATAAATCCTCGCTATTAAATGCCGCTTAAAACCCGTGAAAGTGGTCCAATTTATCAACTAATCAGGGAATATTAAAAGACCATTGGCGATTTACGGGGCCCATTTATCGAATCACAACAGGAGTGTGTAGGTGTCTCGGCCTAACTGGTATGTCCACAAAGAGATTCTTTCATTAAACCATATTTAGCGAGTGAGACAGTATCCGGTCGTTGAGAGCCTGTTTGTGTTGCATCCTAATTACCACCAGTGAACACGTGACTATCATCAATTTAGATGCTTTGCCTCTACTGGTAACAACAATAACGCCAGACGTTGGCCAATGTCAACTTATAAGTCCAATAGAAGAATTAAACCCAACGTCTAAGCTATTCTTAAAATGTCTACTAGAAACGCGGGTCGACTTCTTCCCAAACTCTTATTTTGGGCTGCAGTTTTAACGGCTTTAGCCTTTAAAATTTTACATTCTTCTGTTTCCGTAGTTTTAATAAGACTTCATTTCCGAGACAGGCTTGGTCAGATTAGTTAATTAAAATTCACAATTAAGCTATACAGAGTGAGTTAAATGGAAAGAATTAAGACTTGGCGCGCTGTTTTCCAGCTGTTTATACGGAACAGGCTAAATTTCAATTTATTTCTATTCTTCGAAACACTTGCGCAGCGTAAACTGAACAGCGGATCTATAGAATATTAGTGCTCATAAAATTAAATCGGTCTAACCAACAAACAGTTCCGCTATCGCTTACAAAGAATTCGTTTCGATTTACAAGAGTACTTCCGCTTATTTCCTGGTGTAAAACAATATCACCAGTCTCGGATTCGGACCTAAACTATATTCAAGAATTTAAAGACCAGCCCGGTTATCCTAAACTTAATCACCGCCATTCTAACTAATACGGCAAAATTAAACAGCGCTCATTTCGATATAAGTTGGCGAGAAACATCGCCAACGGTTTGGCTTCCATGACAGTGATTTATGGGGCTTAGTTAAAGAAGTGCAGCTCTAAGTAGCATTAACTGAAGCTCACTGTTAAATCATGGTCTCTTCATTACACTTTACTGTCTCAAACGCTTTTATTGCTTGTAGACCTTGTCTAAAGTAGTAAAACTTCATTCAGTGATACTTTACTTGGCAGAGGAGGGGGTACAGTATTGGTAGGACGTCATAAAAACGGAAA
>WUQG02040105.1:0-10698 GCA_011317285.2 Androctonus mauritanicus | reverse complement strand
ATCATCATCATGACTGTGGAAAATGTCAGGATGCTGACACCAGCAGCAGTTTGTATGGTTCTACACCAGCACATGGGAGGGCAAAAGGTCGTGTAAGGATACAAGAAGCCCAAAGTGATGGAGAGAATGAAAGAATGATAGATAAACAATCTTTAATACAAATATAAGGAATTTTAAAATTATTTTATGTGAACAAATACATATATAACAAAAAAAGGATAGCAAATCTAGTAAGAGGCATTTTCAACTAAAAGAAAAATCAACAAAATATGGTATTATCAAATTCAAATCTATAAAGTAATCTAATGGAGGCATAATTTAACTTCTCAGTTAGATTCATAAAACATACAAGTGATGTTTGTTTACTGTGATGGATCATCATCTGTTGAAATGTATCTGTAATCATAGTTAACAATTTTGGATCACAGATTAACAGAGATAGATAGCAAGTTGCTATTTCATCTGACAAACAGCAGAGATAACCCAGCCTGTCAGATGGAGTACAGAAGGAACTATCAAGTCACTAGCCAACAAGCTGAAAGCTATTACTCTGCTTGTCAATCAGAAAGCAACTGCTGATTATTTTTTACTTCTCAATCTCTTCAAATTATTGTTTCCATCCAACCAATCAAAAATATGTTGGAGCAGTTCAAATCGGTGTTTGTTTTCCAAATGAATGGTATTGAACCTCCAAACCATGAGTGATGATGGAAAGCGTGTCAAATAAATTTTTTATTGCTATTATTTTCTCATGATTAGCTAATCTGTTATTTGTTTTGTTGAAATCTGATTCTGAGCTTATCTGTAAAGATATGCTTTATAAGTATTCTGTTTACAAAAACTTGACTCTTCTTATTCCAAAATGGAGGAATTCTCATAAATAATTCTGAAAAATTTAAACAAATTTATCTCTTTCTGCTAATTAGATGTTTATTATTTCATTGATTTTATCAAATCTATTTCTAAACAATGCTAACAGTATTGTTCTACCAGATGTTAAAGTATGAAAAATTAATAGAAAATATCTTGGTATACTCTTATAATATTCATATTACTTCTAGATTTTTGTGCCATCACATATCTAAAATCCTGACAATTAAAATAATATAGAAATTATAATTAATTATAAAAATATTGTAAATAACTTTAAAATTTATACAATTAAAACAATTATTTATTAAAAATTACATCTAATTCATGTAATTTTAAACATTGTACTATTACACTTATATAATCAAATTTTATAATCTTTTAACAATTGTTTATAATTAGGTAAAGTATTATCATTCCAGAAAAAAAGAACGGTATAAGGGTTTTTTTCCCAATCTCAAATTAATGCAAAAAATGATAACAAAATTTGTTGGTATTGACGTTGGTGACAATTAATATAAAATGCAAACAATAAAATTTAATCTGATAATTTTAAATGATTTAGCAAATCATCCAGGGGATACGTGACTTCAGTGATTTTGTTTCATAAGATGAATTTCAATCATAATGGCAAATGAAGATTACTGATTTTTTTTATCTAAGTAAATGTTTAGATAAAATTTATAGGTTGTAAATTAAATAAAAAATATAACACGTAAATTAAACAAAATAATATGTTCTGTATATTTAACTTATATTTTTCATGTGTTTTCGGATTAATTGGCCATTTGTTTAACTAACTAAAATCAAGTCCCATAGGGGCTGGTTAACAAAAAGTTTTTTGAATCATATATGTCTATTTTTTAATTAATGTATTGAACAATTTTACTAGATTATGTAATATGATCTTAATAAATGCATTGCTAATTTCTATAAAACTATTAGTAGTATCTGTTCATAAATCACTAACTTTTGCAGAGCATGCTTACAAAGATGAAAGCAAAGCTGATGCAATATCACATCACCATCTATTCATATCTTATCTGATGCAATCTATAAGAATTACTGCCATATCTTTAGATTATTTGGATGATATTTGTAATTTTAATGGGTGATGCAATTTTTTTATAAATAGATTAGAAATATTTTAAATATTTTTATTTTAAAATGCATTTGTCATCAATTCAGATTAGTCAATACACTAAGATATGTAGAATGGTTGTTAATGATTCTCAATAAAGAGATGGTCTGCGGGGCCATTTGGTCTAAGTCTCAAATCCAGAGGAGTTCAAAAATTTAGTGTTTTATGTAAAAAAAAAGATATAAAAATGGTTTAAAATGGCCTGAAAAATGTAAAGTCCATTATTACATCACCTATACATCAATATCATCTGATCAATCAGCAAGATACATTGCCATATACTTAGGTTATCTGGACATAAAATTTTAATAGCAACATACTTTCTTTGAACACTAATGTATATTTATATATACCCAACCATAATAGTAATCCACTTTACCACTAATCATATTTTTCAGTCTATATTATTTTTACAATTTTTATATAAATTTGAATTTGTATAATTTTGAGTCTTATATAACCTGAATTGAATCATATTGGTATTATTAAATCAACAAATTTCGAAGTACCTATCATTCTTAAAATTAAATGTTAGAAAATATAAATAAATTCAATTGACTTATAGATTTTGCTTTAAAATAGCAATCATTAAATTTCATGATCATTGTAAAACTGCAATTATTTTTGGATCAAATCATTTAGATTATGTATACTTTTGCTTTTTCTAAGAGTACTTATGTATAAATTGCATTTTAAACTGCGAATAGTCAATATTCATAAAATGGAACCAAATGACTAAAATATCAAATTGAATTCAAAGTATGATCCTTAATTTATTCTGCTTTTGCAAAATGTTAATTATAATTTCTTCTAACTCATACTTAGCATACAACATTTATTTAATTCTTATTAAAATTACAAATATAAACTTGCTGCAAAAACGATATCTCTTTTAATTAATTTGATTGCTTCAGAAAATTTATTTTCTAAATCTGTATTTCCAATAGATTTAGCAGCTTGACACATCTGTCTTAGTAATTCTTCCAAACGACGCATACATCGGATGATACTACCTTCAAATACATCAGTCATTTTACATATTTGTCCAAAATTTGCTCCCTTACTCCATGCATGAATAACATCCATTAGATGAGGTCTGAAAGATTCTACATAATCACTTTCATCCAAAGGTAATTTTGCTTCTTTACAAATATGAGCAATTCTGTGTGCCATTTCTTGCATTTGTCTAAGAGGTCCTGAAAGTTCTTCAGTTAATTTGGGCATTTCATTTGATTTTTCCTGAAATACAAAACAAGACAGCAATGCTGTGGCTTGATGGACATTCAGATCATTAAAAACACCATTAAAAATCATTTCAGTCAATAATAATTCATCTGCACTACTAATTTCACAAGCAACTCTTCCTTTCAATTCAATCACATCAGCAGCTGTACTATAACCCATTCGTCTTAATACTCGTTTCCTACATTTCAATTCTTCCATTTGTAACAAACTTTGTGCTTTTCTTAATTCTGCTTTTGCATTTTTTATTTCCATGTCTATCTGTACTTTTTTAATATAAGAAGTATATAAAGTTTCTAACTGAGGATCATTATGTAAGGAATGTGAATATAATCTTTGTTCAAATGCTTCAATTTTTCTAACAACGTCTTTAAAGCCACTCTCTTTAATTTTCATATCTTCAACTGGATCTAACAAAGGAACACCATCTGGAAACCTTTTATGAATTTCTTGAATAGATTTTAATACCGACATTCTATTATCTAATGGTCTTAAATCTTGAGGATAATATAAACGAATTGAACTGATTTGTTGTATTAAGTGCATCCTTATGGGAACAACTTGCATTTCACCTTTTTCTCCTGGTGGTGGTGGTTTGAGTGATGATGTGAGTTTAGTTTTGGCACTCTCTTTACTCACATGCAATAGTACATCTATTGTATATTCTGGATCTGTAATACTGCTATCTTTTGTTTGTTTTTTCTGAAAATTTATAACAATTCCCCATCCAAAATCATTGTTATTATTTTTTACCTTGATCATACGGCCAGGTTGCATAAAAGGAACACAGTACTGTGGTTTAGTTAAATATTCTTGAAATTCTTTACTTAAATTAGATAATTGCTGACGTACCTTATAGTATGTTCCTATTTCTGATTCCCGAGGAATTTCTATTTCATTATATTCATTTTGTAAAACTTTTAGTTTTTCAAGATATTGTGGAATAGCAGCATAATTTTGAAACTGGAAAAATGATCTCTCCATCATATATTCTGGATTTATTTCTTCAACTCTTAATAAATTAAGCACCATATTATATGTCAAATGAAATGCACTGTTAATTGGATCTGGAAGGCCTTTTACTATTTCTTTACCAACAGATGGGCTCATTTTTTCATCAACCATAAGAATTACTATACCTCGTTCATCCAATCCTCTTCTACCAGCTCTACCACTCATTTGTATATATTCTCCTGAAGTAACCCATCTAAAATTTTTTCCGTCAAATTTACGTGCACTAGTGAATAAAACCGTTCTTGCAGGCATATTTAGACCCATGGCAAATGTTTCTGTAGCAAAAAGTGCTTTTATTAATCCTTCTGAAAATAAAATTTCTATAGTTTCTTTTAAAATTGGTAATAATCCAGAATGATGAATGCCAATTCCTCGTTTAAGAAGTGGAAGAACATGTTCTACTTGAGGAAGTTTCTTATCTTCTTCTGATAATACATCCATTGCATTATTGAAAACTTCTTCTACTAATTCCTTTTCTTCATTTGAATTAAAATCTAATTTAGACATTTGTAAAGCATATGCTTCACATTCCTTTTTACTGAAACTGAAAACAATTACAGGTGCAAAATTTCTTTCCATAATCATTTTCACAATTTTATAGCAGTTTGATTCCCCTTTAAATCCACCTTTTCTACCTTTCATAATTGCATCACCTTTAGCTGCATCTCCTGCATTCTGAAGAACTGACATAGCTGTATTAAAATTTTCTTCTCTGAAGTTTCCATTATCATCCACCACTAAATGCAAACCATCCCCTCCAGCTGGAAATATATAATGTTGAAGTGGAACAGGTCTATAATCAGTATAAACAACATGACATGGTTGTTTATGTAAATGACAAACCCATTCTGCAAATTGTCTAGCATTAGGAATAGTTGCAGATAAGAAAACATAATGCACACTATCTGGCAATAAAATGATTGTTTCTTCCCAAACAACACCTCTTTCTTTATCTCTCATATAATGAATTTCATCAAAAACTACCCAACCAACCTCTCTCATAATCTCTGAACCTCTATAAAGCATACTTCTAAGAATTTCAGTAGTCATTATCAAACAACTTGCTGATGGATTTATTGTTACATCTCCTGTCATTAATCCTACATCTTTAAATTCTTCATAGAACTCTCTATATTTTTGATTACTAAGAGCTTTAATAGGTGTTGTGTAAATAACTCGCTGTTTATCTCTCAAAGAAGTAGCAATAGCATATTCAGCAACCACAGTCTTTCCAGCAGATGTGTGGGCTGATACAAGTACAGACTGGTTGTTTTCTAGGCATAAAATCGCTTCTTTCTGAAACGGATCAAGGATAAATGGATATTCTCTTGCAGGTTGACAAGATGGAGGACTTAATGATTTATATTCTTCATTATGAGGCACAGCTACTTCATGAAGACATGCTTCAACTGTTTGAACTGTATGAATTTGAATTCGAGGCAAACAATCTTCCAAGTTTATGTCTGTCAAAGCGGACAATTTTTGTTTTTTTAAACATACTTCGCTATCCTCGTCATCGTCATCGTCACTGTGGCATCTTTTCTCATTTAAGACAGATTTTATAATGGTATCAGAAAGAGATCTTTCTGATTCTACATTTTTCTTATTCTTACCTTTGTTTATATTTTCGCATAAAGTTTGTTTACAACTTTCTTTTTCGAAAACATCGAATAAATCGTCTGTATCATCCATCGTGCATTTAGAACACTTTTTAAGATGTCTACCAAAATAACTTGACGTTGCCAGATTTCTATTATAAAATATTTTGAGAAAATAACAGACAAAAATTAAAATTATTTCAGATAAAACGATGCTTTATCTAAAAATAAATTTCAATTAAAATTATTTTTTAACTTATTTTATTATAGGTTTTTATTCGTGCTCATATTTTTACGGACCAACTTTTAATATTGCTGTCCAATCGGCTGATTGGCGGCCGAATGGCCTAGTGGTAACCAACTTCCTTGGTAGTAACGCGTTGACATCTCCGGCATCTCCTGAAAAGTTTTTTCGGGGTTCTGGGTCCGACCTGGCGATCCCCGTTATTCATCATCCAGCTCCATCCACGAGTGTGGGAATAGCCCGTGGTTGGAATTGGCCCCGCCTCTTAATAATCGCCCTGATTGGAAAGGGGCGTAAAAATGCAAACAAAAAAAAAACACTGCTGATTATTAAATGATGAAACGATTTTCTTCTTTTTGACAGTAAATGAATCTCTCTCCAAATCTATTGTTATTAAATATCAGGACAATTTAGCCTTTGCCAACATCCTTGTCTGCCATACATTGCAAATACAGTATCCTTAGGCATCGACCAGACTGCAGAAGGCAGAGATTTCCGAGCGACTCAGACCCTATATAAATTTTCTAACATATGCCGGATTCAAATCCAGAAGTGAAAAATTAAAGCTTTTCCATATGATCAATTGGATCAATCCAACCTCAGCGTCGGCCCGAATTGGTCACGGTGGCTTCGGCTTTCCATTCTGGAGGAACCGGGTTCGAGTCTCAGGTCCCACCCCTTAAAAATATTTACCATGGGGTCCGGCCCCGGCCCGTCGATCTTCGTCCTTCACAAACCGGCTGATTCCTTCGCAAGGTAAGGCAGCCTGCGGAAGGGCTTGTTTCGCTCCGTCACTTAGTGTTCTACTAGAATGGAAAGTGGCTTCATCTATTGACAAAAAAAAAATCCAACCTCAGTGAGTTACATAAGACTCTACCACAGCTACCCATCCCAGTGAAGGAGTCTTTTTTCTTTCTTTTTTTGCATTATGTAATACTACTTACTAAGTAAACATTACTAAGCGACGAAAAATTTATTCCAAAGCCCATTACAGGCCACCCATATCGATAATTGGATCGACCGTCAGATGGAGTTCAATGGCAATGCTCTGATTTTGTCAGCGAATAACAGTAGTAAAAGCGTGCTGTGTTATCACATTGGAGGATTGAGTTCAATTTCCAACTTCCACACCTCCATAGGCCGGATTGGCCGCGTGGAAACGTTTTCGCTTTCCACCCTGAAGGTCCTATGTTCAATTCTAATATCCCTTTGAAATACTGTATTTATTATGGGATTCTGGCATAGCCTATCGATCTCCACTTTTTGGCTAATCCTTCCGCAGGCTGTGGAAGGGCTTGTTTCTCCCCGCATACTTTTACTGAGTGGAAAGTAACGTCATCCGTTAACCCAAAAAGTCCCACAATTTCAATCAGTTCCAAATTTTTTAGAAGAGATCAGAGCCCGGCTTAATTGAATCTCATCTTCTATCTGACGACTCGGCTGATGACGGGACTGGCACTTGAAATCGAATCAATTGATCCTTAGCAAGTGGTGTAGTGTTAAAAAAAGAAGTTCCGGAACTCTGCCTGTATATGTATATAGAACACTATATATACATGCATAGAAGAACTATACATTTACACAGGCGGTCAGAATAAAATATGCAGAGTTGTGTGTGACAGCAGTGTATGTATGCATACATATTTCATTGCACTCTCACTCTCTCTGTGTGTAATTTAATAAGTCTTTATGCGTACATTATTATTATTGATTGAAGATTCTTAAAAAATAAGAAATTTTTGACGTTTTATTTTTAATTTGAAGTTATGAACTTTATAGTTAATAAAGTTAATTATACACAATTATTTAAGCTCAAAGATATCATAATAGATGTAATGTATTCCAACAAATTGTATCGATATGTGTTCCGGTGATGGAAAAAGTACCGAAACGACGTACGGCGCTTTCCGGCCCCATTCCACCACTGGCTCTAGCTAGTAGTCTATATATTGTTCCATATCTCACTGGTATGGCTATCCTTCTCGTCGTTATCTCGGTCGATGGATCGGGCTTGGAACCGAACCGGCTAAGTCCTAGGTCTAACTTTCCAACTAATTAATATGCTTTAGTGAAATTCGGTGATGATGTTTTTACTATGTAATTTTACGCTGCTTCCCATCATATAGATATCAAGCAGCGGGACACTCCAGTTCCCACTATGGTGACTGGTCCCCACAGTCGTGGTTGGACCAGTCATCAAGTGGAAAATAAGTTCATCGGGCTGGTCCCGGATTCCTTCTGAAAAAAATTTAGAGGTATGGGATTCAGGAATTGAATCTGAATGCTTCAAGATGGAAGCATAGCACGCTTTCATCGCGGCCATCTGGCAGACCGGTGATGGCGTTCTACCATTAAGAAACAATTATCCTTCTTGAATTGTTTTGATTGATTCCGTTTTAAGGAATCGATCTTTCATTTGAAGAATCACGGATCGATTCACTTTCACACTACCAGATACAGTATTTTCAGATATTTATTCTAAGCAATTGATCTCCATATTCTAACATCTTACTGATTTCGTTGCATTTTCTGTATGGTTTTACGCTGCTTTCCAACAGGCAATTATTTAAGTAACAGGGCATTCTAGTGCCCACTACCCATCTTACTTGTTAGAAGTAGATCAACTGTCAGATAAAGGGTGGAATTCAATCATCCAAGCTCGGATCTTTCCTAAAAAATTCGTTGAAGTGTGACTGGATTTTTTTTTTGCATTTTTTATCCCCCTTCCCGATCAGGGAGATTACTAAGGAGCGTGATCAACCACTGGCTTCACTTTCACCCGTGATGAGGCTGGATGGTAAAGGACGGGGATCGCCGGGCCGGGCCCAGAACCCCGAAAAAACTTTTTACGAGACTCCAGACCCGGGACGAGAACGCGGGTCCTTCTGTATGCAGAAGGACCAGCGTTCCACTCGAATCCACTGCATTACCGTCAAATGCCAATGCGTTACCACTCGACCATCAGACTGCCTATGATTAGAGATTGAACCCGATGTCCAGAATGGTACTGTACTTTCACTTTTACGCAACTATCTAATTGATTTGTCAGATTTTTTACATCAAACATTATTCTAATAAGTAAATTTTTCTAGTAACTGAAAAAATTACATACAGTGTATAATGTAGTATCTTGAAATTTGCACCAAATTAATACTTTGTTCTTTTGGTAAATTTATATTGCTAATAATTCCTTATCGAAATTAAATTATATATTGAAACTGAACAAGAAATTTGTTTTTTTCGTGATATTCTTAGTTTGGAAACGTTATTCTGGATTCGCTCATGCTATCCAATCTTCTGTTGAGTATGAATCATTGGTATGAATAATTTATGAAGGCTCAGAATTGTTCGGATTATTTAATAAATATTGATTTGAAAGCTTTATTTTTTTTATGCATATTTTACGCCCCTTTCCAATCAGGGGAGATTACTAAGGGGCGGGACCAGTTCCAACCACGGGCTGCATCCACACCCATGGAGGAGGCCGTCCCTCAAAAGTTACCAGACTCAAGTCTTCCTGCGTGGCACGCCGACAGCGTTACCATTCGGCTATCCGGCTGCGATTCGAAAGCTTTATAATTGAGGAAAAAACAATATATTGAATTTTATATGATATTTACCATTTTGCCATATTGTCAAATCCATATTATTCATTACTATATATTATATTAAAGAAACTTCCATTATTTATTTTTTTTAATTATCAGCATTACCATCGATGGGAACATCAAGGATGGGCATTATCCATAGAGTTACTATATCTCTATGGCATTATCATCGTGATTATCAGCCATGTTGTTATCAGCTTATAAGTTTAAAACAATCTATGATTTAAACATGGATTTAAACCATGGTTTAAACTAAATATATTCTTATAAATAATAAATTTAATCTGTAATGTAAATATCTTTTTTAAATTATGAAATTAAAATTCTGCAACTATTTGATAATTTTAAAATATAGAGTTAAAAAGAAATTATTCCATCGAAATTTTAATTACGTCATAAATCTAGAAGCCAATCAGCTATAAGCTTTCTGATGGTTTCAATATTTGAAAGTTTACCTGTATGTTGTTTACGTTGTCATTTGTTACATATTATGCGAAAAAATAGTTTCAAATAGGAAAAATAAATATGAAATAATTTCAGAATGCCTTATACTACTGATGTTCGGTTATAATAACTTGTAAATATTACGAAAATGCTTCATAGAAATAAAGAAAAAGCAATTTTAGAATGGGTAAGAAAAATTTATACGCCGGATTAAGTTCTTTATTTTAGCTCTTATTCTTAAATTTTTTACAAAAAATGGGTAAATTATATAAAATATTATTGATATAATGGAACTTTCTGAACAAATTCGTGTGAAATTATTTTATACTTTAAATAAATATGAAAACGAAGTTAAATATAGTATTTTAATAATTGTGTAATGCAAAAATCTTCTCTACTGCTTTAATAATTCTGTAATCAAGTATTCATTTAAAGCACTACTAAGCAGTAAAATAGGTTAAACAAACTTTATTATGAACGTTTTCGATGTACAAGACATCATCATCAGGTAACTCACATCAAATTTAAAACCAGAGA
>WUQG02040094.1:0-10698 GCA_011317285.2 Androctonus mauritanicus | reverse complement strand
TCGAAAGCGCTTCTTCGTATAATATTTAGTGTGTTTATTTATGAAATTTCCTGTCATAGTGCTTATAGTTTTTGTGTGTTTACTTAAATTTATTTTTAAAATATTTCATATATATGTTTTTGTAATAATGATTATAGAATATTCAAATTATTGATGTAACTATGTATAGTTCTGTTATGGATATTTCCTATTCATAAAAATGTTCATAAGTTAAAAATTTTAAAAGTTTCATAATGTTCTAAGCTCTAAAACATTCAGTAAAATAAAATATATTCATGATCTAAATATATAATTGTAAAAATTGATTCTAGAGTTATCATATATAATAGAAATCTAATTATAATATGTAATTAAATATTTACCTTTGTCCTCATGGTTTGAGCTGCAAAATAACATGATTCCAAATCTACATTATGATGTAATAAGTCATCAGCTATTTTCCAAGCAAATACCTATTTAAATTACAAATTATATTAGTTACAGAAAAACTTATGATCAAAATATATAAACTAAATTTATTATGGATAATTATATTATAATATGAATAATTTTAATTAATATTAATAAAAATTATGGGAAAACTTATTAAATGACTCAGTTAATGAATTAACTAAATTTCAGTTAATGTGTATGAATTAAAAGTGCTTTCAGCAGTAGAGGAAGAAAAGCTGATAGAAATATCCAAACATGATGCTCTGAAATTGCAGTTGAAGGAATAGTCCAGTTTAAGTATAGTAGTAACTGCATGTTTTTGTGAAAAATCATTCTCTGTTCTCATTTATCTTAAAAATAAGTATAGAAACTGTTTGAAAAATGCAGAATCAGAACTCAGAATACAAGTTCACAACTATTAAGACTACTAACATCAGTTACTAGCACTTTTCAGCAGTTTCGGGAAAAAACTTTTATTATTTTATTAAGTAAAAATAAAAGTTCTTTTTTTCCCGAAACTGCTGAAAAGTGCTAGTAACTGATGTTAGTATACTAAACAGGATGTAGCAGTTAGAACGAAAGTTTTCCTTTATGTATTAAGACTATTATAACAAATCTTGCAACATCAGCCTTCTCATTAATTAATTAAAATTAATAAGTAATATTAAGTCACAGTTCAGTATTCAATATTATTATTGTTTTAAATTGTATGGAAAAAATTCCTAAATATGATGATGAATTCATTTTTCATAATAAAGGTTTGGTATTTGTTATAAAACTGATTTTATGACAAATTTATTATTAAAATTCAAAACAACACAAGAACTGTACTAACATACATTATTTACTTTACACTTAAAAAAAACAATAATCTCTATAATGATGAACAATAATCTCTACTACCATCAACAGAATGAAACCAATATCAATGGAGAAATAGGATTCCTAATTAATAAGGACATTGTACACATCATCAATTTCACCAGCAATTCAGACCAAGGAAGACAAGTCACAGTGAGGATTTCCAAGAGATGCCAAGCGAAAATAATACAGGTGTATATGCTGACAGCCCGCAGCAATGACAAAGAGATAGAAGCATTATATGAAAATATAGCTAAGGAAATGAATACCAACCTGGCACACTTCAGAATCATCATGAGTGACTTCAATGCAACAGTTGGATAACAATAGGATGAAGAATATATGGGGAAGTATGCATCAATATATGAAATGAAAGAGACACAAGATTAATAGCATTTGTAATTTATGCTAAAGATAATGAACAGCTTCTTCAACAAGAAAGAGCAACAAAAAATGGACATGGATCAATCCTAATGGGCAGTTAAAGAACAAAATTAACTTCATCTTAGCCAACAACTGTACATTCAACGAGATTTCCATTCTCAACCACTTCAACATTGGAAGTGACCACTGATTAGTATGTGCCAAAGTCAAGTTGTATTCCAAATGATTATAGCACTTTAAGCAGGAAAACTACTATACAATACCAATAACACTAAAATTATACACTTTAAAGAACATTTATTCAGTTAATTTTTTTTTTAACAATTTTTTAAAAAAATTAAAAATTTTTAATTTTTTTTTCGTCAAAGTGCTTTCGGCTTACTTACAGCCCTCATTGGTGTTATATTCCATTACAGATCATTAAAACTGAGCATAGAACAAATGAATAAGTTTTAAATTAACATTATGATTATTATTATAGTAACACAAACTTTAAAAAATTTATTCTCTATGACATCATATAATACTGAACAAACAATAATAAAATTAAACTTAACCTAAAATATGTAACACATGACTGATAATTCTGTTATTGTTAAATTAAAATTGATTAATGTTTTTGCATTTTTTCACACCAAATCCAAGTTTGGCTGACTGTATTAGGTTCAATGGTGTTAATTACATTATGACATTTTTTATCTATTATGTTAATAGCTTCTGCAATTTTACCTTTCAGTGGGTTATCTATTTTCTTAATTATTTTGACATTGTCCAATTTACCTCCGTATCAAAGTAGGCAATCATCTGTGCCAGAGATATTTTTGCATTATTCTCCGCTGTGTCTTTTTGGTTTTCTATCACTCTTTTTTGCAGGGAACAGGAAGTGTAACCAATGTACATCTCATCTCTTCATGTGTCTAGATTCTTAAAAGGGATTTCATATACTCTGAGGAATTCATTGCATTTCTTAGTGTCTTTGCCATTCCTCAATAAATTATACACAATGTTTCTCCTGTTATACATGATTCTATTTTTTTTATTTTTTTCTATCTTTCTTTTAAACTTCCTGAAAATTTGGTTATTTTCTACAGAATATATTTTTGTTTCTATATTGTGTGTTGTTGTTGTCATTGACATCTTGTCTAGTATTTTTATATGTGATTTTTTTCCCATAGTTTAAGGATGGTGTTCTGATTATAACCATGTAATGCCCTTGGTGGAGTACTCATTCAAGTTCTTTATTGGCTAAACACATACAGACCATTCATAAATAGCAGTATAAGTGATCCTTATAGTCAAGTTGGATATTCAACATGAAAAATGATGGCTGATATAACACAGAGAACAAAAGATTAACACAGGACAGCTTAACATCAAGAACGATGAATACAGCCTAAAGTTGCAAAACAAATTCCAAGTGCTTACAGTAGAGGAAAGTGACTTACAGAAGACATACAATGGGATGGTGAAAATCATCAGAGATAGTGCAAAGGAGACCATAGGAACTCAACTGAGAAATCCTATCATGACAGGAGCTGATTAAAAAACAGAAGGAAGATAAAGCTCAAATTTGCTACTGATCAAATAGAACATGGAGAAATGTGTAAAACAGTAGGAAAGAAAATCAGAGAAGATATATGAAGATTCAATGTAGAAAGGAATCAAATGGCATTGAGAACAGCAATAACCTCTAATCAGCATGGAAAGATAATGACTAGCAAACAACAACTAAAATGATAAAAGATAATGAGAAACTTATCACTAACTGGCATAATGGAAAAAGCAGCAGCCTTCTACAAGGAATTATAGACCAAGAGACCAATTAAAGCAAATAAGACCAAGTCCAACAAATACAGAGGACATCCCAGCAATACTATTGCAAGACTATCATAGAGAAAGCAATTAAAAAGATGAAATGCAGAAAGACAACATCAACATTGAACTATTAAAGGAAGGAGTATCAGTATGCAAGTAACTTGCCAGGATATTCTTCAACTTCATATAAACAGGATACATACTGGATAGCTGGAAAAATGCAGAGTGCTGATACATAAGAAGAGAGAGAAAGCAGATCTGAGAAATTGCAGACCTATTCATCTACTGTCAAAAATATACAAAATATTCACAATCATCCTAACAAGATTATTGGAACAAATATTGGATTCCAACCCAAGAGAAGAAGCTGGATTTTGGAAAGACTATTCAACATGGATCATATACACACCACCAACCAATTGAAAGAAAAATGCAAAGAATACCACATTCCACTTTGTATGGCATTCATAGACTATGAGAAGCATTTGATTCAGTATCTATGAGGGCAATACTAACACAACTAAGGGTGAGTTCAGAAAATGCTCCAAGAAGTCTTCTCTAGAGAAGCTAACAAATGACATCACATCGTGAGAAAAAGTGATTTATTGAATGACTGAAGGAAATGCTATGGTTTGAGCCAGCTGCAGTAGTCTGTCAATTGCAGTCCTTGCTTTGAGAAATACATAATACACATCAAACCTATTTAGACACAATTTGAAAATTAAGTTTACGAAAAGAAAATTTTATTTTTTTTATTTATAAATTAAAATACAAAATAAAAAAATTTTTTTAATGCCAAAAATGCCATCTGGAGTGGATTGTCCCTCCACCCACCTCTAGCTACCCCACTGATTTAAGGTTCAGTTGTTCAACAAATCATGATGTCTTGTGATCTCTACAAGTTGCACCATCATTCTTTAGCTTCTCCAGCAGAGACTTCTCAGAGCATTTTCACACTAAGTAATCAGAGAACAGACCACCAGTACATAAACTATTGCATATCATCTACAAGGAAGCAACAGCCATAATATGATTACACAAAGATAGTAGAAAAATAAAAATCCAACAAGTTCATCAAGGCATTTCATCAAAACTGTTCACAGCCTGCCTAAAAGAAATATTCCAAATAATAAATGGGTAGGAACACAAAGGAATAAATATGAATGGAAAGTATCTGAACTAGCTGTGATTTGCAGATGGGATAGTACTGATCCATAATTCCAATTTAACTGCTTGTACATCAATAACATTAAATTTTACACTTGTATATCAATAACATTAATATAAATTAAGCTAGCACACTCAACAGTGGTGAACAGATAAAAACTGTTTTATTGGCTAATGTTTTTGGTGTATAATTGCCATCATCAGGCTACAAGAAAAAAAAACATCGAACAACAGTTCCAACAAAAAATGATTGGTTGCTTAGGTTATGGTGTTATGGAACCAAAACAAGGTTAAATAATTTAAACACACAAAAAACATATATTTAAATACTAGGAGTAATAAAAGAACTAATAAAAATTAACAAAATAGAACTATTTGTTCAAACATTGAATAAGAAAAGTTAAGTGACCTGAAGATAGAAAGTGAAAAAATAGGAATGTAAATGAACTATGAGAAGACAAAGATAATGTTCAACAGAGAAGTAAACCCAGAATCAGTCACAATAGAAGCTAAACAATTGAAAGGGTAGAAAAATACAAGTACTTGGACAAGTAATCAAAACACAACAGATGAAAGAAGTTCAATATAGGATGGAATTGGGATGGTGTACGTACAAACACGGCCCCACTGAATGTCTTCCTATACTCTCGTAATCTACAGCCGACGCCGGCTTGTCCACACTGTGGCGCTCTATAAACATCGCTCCATTACTGGATTGAATGTCCAGCGTATACCATCGAAAGGATGACTTTAGGAGCAGCATTGGTTATTTCTATTGCTTCCCTCACAGATTTAATTGCGATCTACTGGCCTCCACCCCAGACGGACTCACGACAACACATAGTGCAATTAGAACGCTACATAGAATCAACTCGCCGTTTCACGTGACACCTGTATAGCAATTCTTGCAATCAGCTATAACCTCCATATGATCGAATAGAAGAAGAAGAAATTGGGAAGGTATGCATGTGACCGATATAGTAATTTCTAAAGGGACAACAGTATACCAATAAGTCTCAAAAAAACTCTGACATGTGCATATTACCAGTAATGACATATTTTGGTTATGAAACATGGACCCTTCCTTACAAAGAAAATGGAACAGAAACTAGCAACAATCCAAAGAAGCATGGAAAGATAAATTTTAAAATTCACAAGAAGAGACTGCAATAACAACAATAGATAACAGAACAAACTAAAGCAGAAAACATACTGGTAGCACTTAGAAGCAGTAAGTGGCATTGGGCAGGCCACATAGAAAGATACACCAATAACTGATGGACAAAGAGAATTACAAAGTGGCAACTAAGACAAGAGAAAAAATATACTGGTAAACAACACAAACAACGGAGAGATGACGTAAAAAAAGTAATTTGTTTCCAGTGGATGCAGACTGCACAAGATAAGCATATCTGGAAACAAAAGAAGGTATATATATCTAGCAGTAATGAAATAAAAATACTGATGATTTATTAAGCAATGGAAAGTTATTGTCATGCAGGTACCAAAATATAAAAATTGCTGAAGGATAAATACCTCCTTTCTAATTTAATGTACTGATTAAAATTTTTATTTAGTAGTAGCAAGTCAGCATAGCTATAATTATGACAATAGTCATAACTATCAGATTTGTAATTGGTTCTGAATCCATAAAATAAAACCAGTTATTCAGCATTAAATCAAGCTACTATAGAAACAGGAGAGAAATCTCCTACCAAAACAATAAACATCACATTTAAGTATCACTCATCAATATCTTTTGACAGATAAAGATCAACTAATTTGTAATCTTTGCAACTGAGAATTATTCGTGAAGCATATTCTAATAAAATTCTCATAGTTTATTGCTAAATGTTTACAATATTTTAATCTTTTAAATTTTTATAAAAGGGTTTTTTAATTAGTCTGGTTTATTTGTCTTTTTATCAGATAGCAAAGAAAGGTAGTTTTTGTTTTAGCATAAAATCTGAAATATTATAAAATATTAAGCTTTTTTATTTCTAATATTCAAATAACAATTTTTAATTTTTCAAAATATTTGCAACAACATTAATCACATTAATATACAATCTGATGAACTTTCATTTACTATTATTTTCTTTAAAAACTTTTAAATCAAAGATGGGAGCTTGAATATTTATAAATTCTACCATTAAGAATTTTTAAATAAGCTTTATTTAGTAAAATTTATATAATCATATAAGTTGAAAACCAAGAATTTCCTGTATTTAAGTTTTTTTAAATATGAAGTATCAAAAGAATTGAAAATATGAATCTTAATTACAATAAATAAATGCTAAACATTCATAAAAAAAGCATTTTAATCCACATACATATTTATACTATACTTTATGATTGGCTTTATTAGCAAAAATTTTGTCATCTGCTATGAAATGAAAAATCAAAATGGCAGAAGTAGCATTTCCTCTGGTTTTACTGGCATATTATGTAAATAACTTCCATTCCTAGTTTCTGCCTAAGATAGTAGTTCATCTGTATAAAAGCTCATCTACTTATTTGTGAAATAAGAAACTTTTAATCAATCCAATTGTGAAATATGCTATTTAAAATACAGTATATAAAGTCATTTCAATACTTTTGGAGGCAAAATAACACTATCTGAATCACAAACAAAACTTATATACAAATTAAGTTCTAAATAAAAACCATAAAACCATAAATTAATCATTTAAATAAAGAGCTTATCTTATTTAATTGGCTTATTGTTTAATTTTATTTTGCATTTTCAGCACGATGTCTTGCATTATGAATTAAGTTCATAACTGGAGATTGCCTGTATTGTATTTGTCTTTTAAGTATTTTTTAAATCACACAAATGAAATATTTAAAGTTAATTATTAAAATTAACCTAAGTAGAATTATTGATAAGTATTTTACAAGAAGAAATAGTATATTTTAATAAAAGTGAAATGGTTTTTGGTGCATACATATCCTCCTCAAATAACAAAAATATCAAATTATATAATACTTCTAAACTACTTTTTTTACACAATGTAAAAAATAAACAAGCACTAAACAGTATTTTAAATCCAAGGGTTTTTAATTAACAAATGTTTTTAGTTGATACTATAATAATCTTCAGTTTACAAAAGAACATCAATAATAACAAGAATAATACAAATTTTTAAAATTTCAAATATTCAAAATAGTCATATGCTGCATGCTTTCAATATTGTATTAAACTTATAAAGTTTTCTCAAGTCAAAAATAAACATTATTATTTATAATAAAAAAAAAATAAACCATCTGGGAAAAGATAAAGGAATATGCATGTGAGTCCATGTTTCTGCAGATGTGCAAACTCCTGGGACTGAAAGTGCTGCCATTACTATTTTCTCTTGCTAGGAATCTTTAATTGCGTCTTTAAGAAAACTAAATCCTAAATATGTTTATTACAGATATTTAATACAAAAATCAAATAAAGGAATGAATTCAAGCCATGATACAATGCAAGCTACCTATGGTTCTTTCACAAAGCATAAATCAAGGAATTAGAAATAGATTCACTAATTTGCTCATTAATTACACTATATTCAATGAACAAGAATTGATAGTTGAATGGGACGAGGCAAGAGATGCAAAAAAAGTGCTGCAATCTTAAATAGGATAAGATTGCAGAGGAAGAGGAAGATCTTGAAGAGAATAATCTTAAAGAGGATAAGAGGGTAAAGGAATCCACTGAAATTGTACAAAGATCACTTGTAAGAATGTAATAAATGAACAAACTAGCAAAGTTATTTCTAATGCTAAGATTTATGCTTTGCAAAAGAACCATAAGTAGCATGCATCATATTATGGCTTGAATTCATTCCCTTATTTATGTTTTTATATTAAATTTCTGTATTCTTTTTAATTATAAATAATGTCATTTACTTTTGTTTAAAAACAAAAGGTTTTTTTATTATGTTTAGTCTGATATCGTATTCTAATTATGGCATGTGACTATTTGAATTTTTGAAATCTTGAAAAATCAGTATTTTTCTTATTATTATTGATATTCTTTTATAAGTTGAAGGTGGTTGTGGTTATTGACTAAAAATGTTTCTTAATTAAAAACTCTTGAATTTGAACTTCTGTTCAGAGCTTGTTTATTTGTTTAATCAAATTTCATACATTAAAAATAAGAGAGAGTTTTAGGATTATATTATTGAATATTCCAAATTATAAAAATCTAAATTGCAAAGTTCTACAATGACTTCACTATATAGCAATGGAGTTATCATTTATAGTAGCTCCATTGTATCTTCTCAGATAAAAGATTTGTACATATAAAAATTAGAAATAAAAATATACTTAGAATTATGGATAGGTTCCAAAATAAAATCCTGTTGTGCACACAGTAAACAATGCATAACTAGACATGAAAGCAGTGAAGGATAGTAACTGTCATTTATATTTTATTATTCATCACAAAGATCAAAGCTTTGGAGATATTTTCTGTGGATTATTCTTTACAATATCCTTTAATTGGCATCATATTATCATCTCCAATCATTTAAAAATAAATTATTCTTGTTCTTGCATATTTTCATAATCTTGGCATCATCCCCAGCTAGTGCCTTTTAGCTACTATTAGCTAGCATACTTCTATTCTACATAGCTTTGATATCTAGTCATGCATTCTTTACTATATACACAACAGAATTTTATTTGGAACTTATCCATGATTATCTTATTGTATTTTATTTTCTAATTTTTGTATGTACAAAAACTTTTGGCCTAGAACTCATGATGGAGCTGCTATAACAATGATGCCATCCATAAAACATTATTATTTAAATTTTTATAATTTGGAATGTTCTATAATGCAAAATCTCCAAACAAGCACTGTAGCAAAGCATACAAAACTTGTATGCTTTGCTACAGTGAGATTTATAAATTGCATTTATCATGCGCTGCATGCATTTTACCTTGTAAAACTTACATGGTAAAACGTTTTTGGATATTACATATCCCTCTTCAGTACCATAATTTAACAGTAAATACAGAATGCCTTCAAAGTATTCCCCAAGTGAGAACAGTTTGAAGGTATACTGCATTTATTGTTAAGTTATGGTACTGAGGAGGGATATGTAATATCTGAAAACATTTTACCATGTAAAACTTGTATGCTTTGCTGCAGTGCTTGTTTGGAGATTTTACAATTAAAGCAAAGAGTTTAATAGTTCTATAATAGAATTTTGAAATGTTTACATATTTTTTAGAACTATTTTTAATGTATGTAATATAATATTTTTGTTGCTGATGAGGGTATGTATGTACCAAAAACATTTCAGTTTTATTAGAATATACTATTTCTGCTCATAAAGTACTTAATTCATGACTCTAAAATAAGTATACACATTCTGAATACTTATTTCAGAGTCATGAATTAAATTTAATCTAATTATAAAAAGTGTAATTTTAAAACAATAGAATCATTGATGAATATCATGCCATCTGTCAACAAAAATATTAATTATTTTAAATTTTCTATTTTTGGAGGTTGTTAAAATAAAAAATTTTGGGATTTGAAATTTTTTCTTTTGAATATGATCTAAATGTTATCTCCACACTACTATACTTACTCATACTATTGAGCAAATATATATTAAACACATATTTAATCCTTACTTATGTAAAATTTAATGCAGTAAAATTAAAATCAAAGATTAAGTAAAAAATGAACTGTCACAAGCATTTTATCACTAATCTGGAATTGGTCTTTTTAATCAATTATATCATTGATATTAGATATATGGTGATGCTTAATCTGAATGTTTACTGGGAATATTTTTGGGATGACTATTTTTCTAGAATATTTCATCACCTTTATTAATAATAATATTGTGTTCAATCTATTTAATTTTTATTTTCAATAAAATTGCATTCTGTATTAAAATTATTTACAAAATGAATTTTACTTACAAGGGAGGCAACAGAGTTGCAGAGCTCAGATTTTGATGAAATGTGGCAGGTTGATAGATTATGGCAAGACATTAATATATACAAAAAATTGGAACCTAAAGCTCACGCTCT
>WUQG02040083.1:0-10698 GCA_011317285.2 Androctonus mauritanicus | reverse complement strand
TAACAATATCTCATATTACGCGCAGATTAATACATTCTATGACTTTCGGGTGAAAAACCGGTTTATCTCGAAAAATATACATTTCCGACACCATGTTCGTAAGACATTTTTTTTTATTTTCATGAGTAGAACCTGCCCTGAAAGTTTGTCGGTGGACTTTAGAAACACCCTGTATAGTAGCAACCAGTTCAAAGATCAAAATATGTGATATCAATTGGAATGTTAAAAGATGAGATTCAATCAATCAGGCCAATAAAATTCTCATGAATTAAATGTATTTGCACAATAGATGAGGTAAGAATAACAAAGACTTTAATAATGCACGAGATGAAAATAGCTGAGACATTTAAAATTAATGATAATGCACCTAAAATTTTTGCAAATTATTATAATAATTCTGTTATTTTTTGTATACATATCATATTCAATAAAATTCAAGTTGAAGATGATTATGTAAAGTTCCTTAAATAATAAAAACTTATCATTAATATGCATATGAATATGATTATTGTGCTAACAGTTAAATTTAGAAATTATAGAGATATTTTTCAACATTATCTGAATTTTGATTTGATATTCTAAAAATTCAGCAATGAGATGATAAATTTTTTTTAGAAAACTACTAAAGGAATATTAAGGATAATAAAAGTTTAATATGTTTGTTTGGGATGTCCTGCAAATTTATTTTACTTAACTTATATTTGCAAAAATGAATAGAAAAATTTAGTTTGTTATAATAAACATGAGAGAGAGGACATAAAATTGATTTTTATTAAGGAGTCTACAAATCTCACAGTATGGCTGATATCATATTAAATTCATTTACTAAATAATAATAATAATAATAGGACTACAATAGATACATTAAAATGACTAGAAGAGATAATTCAGATTTATGGAACATTTATTCAATAATGCATAGCACTGCAAGGGAAAAAGACATCATTTGGAAACTAAAGAATCTTATTTTAGCAAGGTTTTTAATTCTCAAATGAATTAATCCTTTCTTACTAAAGACATCAATGCATTTTCAGAGAAGAAATTCTACTAAAGATTCTGACTTTACATACTTATTGAAAGAATACATGTGACTTTTTTTACCACAGGAAATTCAAATACTCAATTATATATTCCATTCAGAAACATTTTGCACTCACGTTTTATCGCTATAGAAATCATTTCAATTTCATATTATGGACTTTGAATAATATTTTATTAAATATAAGAAAAGATTAGTTTAAATTGTTTGAATCCTGCTTTAAACCTGCAGCAATACTTCTTAACTAATATAAATGTAATAGTTAAGAATTCATTAGTGAGAAGCAGCAACACTACATAAAGCAAAAAGATTTCATAATAATTAATTTTTATGGTCACAGTCAATTTTTTTTACTAGTTATATCTGATATAAAAATACACTATCAAAAGAAATGTACTCCTCTCTTCTTTGCTATGTTCTATAAACTTAGCAAAGAAGATTAAACTAGATTAAACTTCAATATATCAGCACATCGGAGCAGACCAAGTGATTAAAATTCTTTTATTCCCGATGTGCTGATATATCGAAGTTTAATCTATAGAATTACAGTATAGAGCAGTAAAAATCTAGTGTTTGAACATTATAAGAATTTCTCTCTGTTGGCCTATAGTCCTTGATATGATTATTTCCTATAAATTATTTATATTTCTCATTAAATCTTCTAATTAGTCAAAGTTTGAATAAAATCCTGAAGGATTAAATGGCTGTGTGGTAGTTAGTTACTTTCTTGGAAGATCTGGGTTCAATGGCATCATTGAGATTTTTTTATGTACTGCATATTTGAACTGTAATGCCATATAGGACAATGATATAAATTATGCCATTTAGTTGATAATTTATCAAATTTCATCAGTAGCTGGATTATTCAATACTTTTTAAATATACAGTAAGATATATCTGTGGAGGATAAATTCCAAGTTCCTTTGTAAATATTTGAAACTGGTTAATAGCAAATACAGTATACTGTATATGCTGTACATATTTTATGGTAAAGTTTAATTTATAAATTAACAACAACTAATAATAATAAAAATTATGTGAATATGATTTTCTCTCTCTCTCTCTCTCTCTCTCTTTACAATAATGTTATTGTACTTGTACTCACCCTTTGTTGCTGTTGTAGTTATGACAACTCAATGCCTATGTGATGAGATGAAATGAACTTAAGTTATTAATGTTTTTTGTATTTCTGAATTTTTCTATTTAATTTTTTTGGACTGCAGTTAAGTGAAACAATGGATATGGGGGGTTTCACTGTATACTCTAAAAATAAAATCTATTTATTGTGCACATATACATAAATTTCTGCACCAAGCAAAAGCAATAACTCAATTGTTTTCCTAGGCCAAATAATGAAAATTGCTGGATGGATTACAAACTTGTGAGTATAGCATATTAATAAGGATATTAATCCTTATTAATATGCTATACTCACAAGCATATTTGAAAGGATTTTTTATATATTTTACAAAAGGAATCTCTTATAATTACTTTTTTATTTTTTTGCATAATAAATTATTCAAAAATACCTCAAGAATATTGCAAAGCATTATAATTATAGATGCTTGTTCCTTTTTTATCTAAGCTACGGGATATCAATTTTGAATCCTACATCTTTAAGCTATTTGTCAATAATTTAAATATTGAAAATGAAAAGTTTGTTTGGAAAATATATGATTACTATACTTTTTCCACTTATATTTGTTTTTTATTTTTATTATAGTAATTTTTAAAACTGTTGTTGTTAATTTTGATTGATAGATACTATTTTGATTTATTTTACTTTTTTAAAAAAACATATTAATCAGATGATTTTATCTAAAGACAAAGAAATTAGCATCTAAGCTTGTGCTCATATTATTACAAATTAACTTTAAAACTACATTCTGAATGTGATGCATTGTGGATATTAGCATAGATAAAAAAGTGTATTTTTAAAAGAAATATATTTTCTATCCTATTTGTAAGCATGCAATGAATTATAATAAGTCCACTTTCAATTCAAAATGAAATTTTCTCAATCATTTTTGTGAAAGGTCTCAATATCAAATTTCATGAAAATATATCATTAAGAATAATTGTTTCATATTTAAGAATAGACATAAATGTAATAGATGCTTTCCTCAAATATTGTGAACATATCTAAAAGTTTGTTTGCTAAAATACGTTTGGCTTTTTAAATAAATTCAGTATTTAATAATAACTTTAATAATTTCCTGTCTAGATAACAAAAAATCAGTTATAAATTATATTAAATAATTGTTTTTCAAATTTGTGTAACAAAAGATGATACAATTAACAAATTCCCTTTTAGATAAAATGATCAATAATCAACAGTTCTAGAACTATCATTCTTTTTTCTTATGCTAACTCATAAATTTCAATAACAATAAATTACCAACTCTTTCTGATAATTGGAATAAGTTAGATTATTCAGATTGCAATGTTGTAGACTTATTATTTGATATCCCCAAGAATTTTTTTAATCTGGGATCTTCTTTTAGTTTCTTCTCTAGTTGATCTAATTTTTCCTTTTTTGTATTGTAGAGCCTATTTATATAAAATTTCATCATAAGAAAAAAATTAAAAATATAAAGTTTATAAATTTTATCATTGTTATATCTATCCTTCTAAAGAATACAAAGATCAAATAATCCTGAAACAGGAAATTAAACACAACTGACATTATACTAACATTAGAACATCACATTTTAAATTCAAGTTATTAACCCTCCTCAGATATAAACATTCTATCATTAAATTTTTTTAAATAAAAACAAACATTTTAAATCAATAAAGGTTTTCTATATAATGCTGTTTCTCGTCTTTTTGATCTTTGTAAGCTTACCATTTTAATCTGTTTTCGATAACAGTGATCCTCAGATTTATTTTTCTAATTAAGTCTAAGTAATCTTGTTCATCTTGTTTTTTTAAATCAGACTGATTCTTTCTATACCATTTTTGTTGTTCTTCCAATTGATTTTTCTCCTATAATATAAATAGCAGTTTTACTGCATTATTAAGCCAAAGTTTATCATTTACAATTAAAATATGATAAAAGCACAAATACATTTTTTAATTGACACTGCATTCTTTCAATTCTACCATCCAAAACAGACTGGTAATCTTTCATACAGTTAATATAAATATCTTTAGCTGATTTAAAATCCAGAGTTTCAGGGTATCCTAGTGCAGCTAAATATGGTGCTAAATAATCAAGATGCATTCCTTTATCTTTTTTCGATTTCATCTCTTGTATTACTTCTTCAATCTTCAGCAATATAAAAACAATATTAGAAATATTATAAACTTATACATATGCAAAAAATTCTTTAGAATAAGAAGATTACCTCACTTTCTTTTTTTCTTTTTTCATAAATATAATCTTTGTAAGAAGTTTTTTCTTGTTTCCTTTGCTCTAAAATTTTTTGAATCTAAATGTAATTTAGGATAATGTATTATTTTGAATTATAATATTACACAGTTAATACAAATAGAAAAAAATTGAAAACTGTGTATATACTTCTTCTTTGATGTGTGTTAAAGAAACTATTGCTTTAGCTTCACTATCTATCAGATCAGCTACCAAAGGATATAAATCTCTTAGTTTGTAAGTTGCTGTTCCAACACCTGCCTAATGGAGTTAATTGTTTAGGAATTTAAATTTATAAAAAATTCAAAATTTATTACCTGAAAGCCAGACCACATATCATTATTGAGGATGAAATCTTGGCCTTTCTTCTTTTCAGGTTTAATTATATCTAAATAAGAAAAAGTTATGCAATCATCATCTGTTTGAAATCTCACATAATACACCCCATCTTCTATTTTGTATATTTTTTTATGTATGTCATCATCAGGAAGGATATCATAATTTCTTGTAAATGTTTCTTCGATTCTCTAAAATATTTATTGTATATTTTAATTTATTGTAATAAGTAATTGTTAATAAAAAAAAAAAAAAAAATGTGCTACTTACTACTATTTCTGATTCAGTAGCATCATTCTTAAGAAGTTTTAGAATATTAATATTGTGATATTCAGTAGTTCTTTGGCAAAGTCTGTCATCTCTACCAACATATTCTTCTGTAAATATGTTTTTGTCTCGAACAACTTTAGACAAACCATCTAATCTAGAATCACTGTAGAAAATCATAATTCTTTCTTCATCTGATTGATTGGAATCATTTATTTTGTATATATGTTCTATCAAAAACAAGTTTCAAAAAAATAAAATTTACATTCATTTAACAAATTTTAATAAATAAGTATTTTCTGTGTATTGTTAATATCTAATAAAAAAATTGATTTTCTCTATTAACATAATAATGATTAATGTTATTTGGTAAATTAATTACACATCATGGATTTAATATATTGCATTATAATATTAAATAGTTTACCCTTTAAAGCATCTTCTCTAAATGGTGAAAAATATTCCTGAATTATATTATTTTTTTTATCAATAATCTGTTTTTCTAAATTATCATTGCGGTTTTTAAAACATTTTATCACTTTTATCAATGACTTATCTGAAATTCATATATGCATTAATATGTTAATAAATAAGAATCACATATAAATAAGTACTTTAAAGTAGGCATTGACTTACATTCTTTATCAGAATAAAATTTAATTTTACTGATAACACCATTATTGTCATAAAACGGTGCAAATCTTCGATACTTTATACAATTATAACATCTCAGTTTTGTTCCATTTGGAAATCGTCTATAAAAATCTAAAATTTCATAATTAAATTTTGCTACTATCTTTAAAACATGCTAAAGTTGCTTTATTACCTTCATTAGAAATGGTAAATGGGACTGTCCAGGATTCAGGAAGAACTATGTCTTTCTATTATAAAAGAATTTAAAAGATATTTGATAGAAATTAATTCAAATAATGAATTAAAGAAGTACCTTAATAATTGTAAACTCACAATAACTTCAGCACTTTCTGCAGTACAGTATTATAACTTAAAAAAAACTTTTTATTTGCTTAAATACAGGCAAACATTTTTGATGTTTACTACATCCTCTTCAGGCTCATAATGTTCGACTGCTAACAGAACAATCTTAAATATATTGTCTGTAATATACTTAAGATATAGGCAATATATTTAAGATTGTTCTGTTAGCAGTCAAACATTATGAGCCTGAAGAGGATGTAGTAAACATCAAAAATATTTGCTTGTATTTAAGCAAATAAAAAATTTTTTTAAGTTATAATACTGTACTGCAGAAAGTGCTGAAATTATTGTCAGTTTACAGTTAATAGTTTATGCAGTATAATTATGAAATTTGAGTACCTTAATAAATGAAGATTCATTAATAAGGGCTGAATTTAATTTAATCGGAAAAACTTTCAACCATAATTCACTATCATCAATATTATAGTTAGGCATCTGAAAAATTCAATATGTTTTAATGTACTGTATATAAATAAAAACGATTATAACTTATATGTTTTTCTAATTATTAACTTTTTTCTTAGACTGCAGATTGATCCAAAAGTTGTTATGGTTCCATACTGCTTCTACATATTTATAATCAGGTGAATTTATATTTATCTTTTCTCCAGTTGTTGGTTCGATAAAAAAATCGGAAATGATTTCATTCTTTCCTGATTTGACTAATATCCAAAAATGTACTCTCTGATCTTGAAAAGGATCTTCTATAATTTCTCTATTCTAAAATACAAAATAATATCTACATTTATGATTTATTAATAAATCATAAAAAAAAGCATATTATATGTCTACATTAATGTAAAACTATAATAAAGATATAGATTAGTTTTCATTACTTACAGATTCGATGCTGCGATCAGTACTTTTGCTACTAGTACTAGAGTTATCATCTGTCTTCGATGTTTCATCTTGATTTTTATGTTTTAGGCTCATCATTTCATCATATTTACTATACAGTTGTGGCGGTAGTTTAGGTACATACTTTGGTACTTTGGTAGAAACTTCTTTAGAAACATCAGTAGATACCTACAGATCAAGACGGTATAGAATATTTAAATGTTAATAGTATGCTGACCCTCCGATTTCAGAATTTAAAAATCGGTAAAAAATTTGAAATATTTTAAGTACTCTAATTATGGTTTCTAGCATTATTTGCAGTAATTAAGCATTTCTATATTAAATAAAACTCCAAAATTATATTCATTCAATAGTTTAAAACGTTTTTGATCGTTTTTTATTAGATACGTTGAAGATTTCTGTTAGTTTATTGGAGAAATAAAGATAAAACGAAAGAAATAGTAAACCATTTTACAAATCAAAAATTTAGGAATTGAGCTAAAATTAGATAAAACACACAAAAGCTTTATTCATTTCCTTGATATACAAATTAGTATAATAGATTCTAACTTTGAACCAAAGTTTACACGAAAACCAAATCAAATAGAGCCAATACGACTTTGAAACCGAAGTTTGCAGAAAAACCAAAGCAAATAGAGCCAATACCAAGTTGGTTTAAGGATCCTGTCTGTTGTTAAAAAAAAATAATAATAATAATAATTGGCCTTCCGTGCGTTAATAAGAAGAGCGCAAATATATTGTTCAAGACATACAGATAGAGATAATGAACTCATAGAAATATATAAAATAGATCAGAAATTAGGATATAATAATAAATTAATTAAGCGAATTTACAATAATGTAATCAAAAACTTTCATCAAAATCAACAAAGAGAAGAAAATGATACAATAAAAAAGGAAGAAAACAACAATAAATATTTAAAAAATCTCATACAAAAAAAAAAAGAATGAGAAGAATTAAAGCAATTGCTAGAAAAAATAATAATAAAACTCGACTATAATAGAAACAAAACACTAATTTAATACATTAAGGAACGAAAATGATAAATATAAGATAAACAAACAGAAATCAATAACATTTCGGTTTTTAATAAAGCGTTAAATAAAGCAGAATATATTGGCTACATAAAGAGAAATTCATAAGATCGAATAAAGGAGAACAAAACAGATATATCCCAAGACAAAATAACAACTGCTCTTAGCAGTAAGTACTACGAATAGTACTCTTGCATTATTATTTTTTAAGCCAGATTTTAACCAAGATAGTAGCCTGCTTGAAGAATCTATGACAACGTTAGATAGATCAAAAAATAAAAACATTATAAATGAACAATATAGCATGATTAGTAAAATGGTAACAAACTGTTATATAACTAACAAATAATCAATTTTAAAAAGTTTTACTAATTTTCTTTTGTAAATCAATCGAAGAGGATCGAGAAATTGATCGAAAACGGTTTGATATTAAAGTTTTATTTAATATAGAAATGTTTAATTACTGCAAATAGTACTAGAATAATGTAGTTATAAAATAGTATTTTAAAATATTAACAGAATGTAAAATTAAAAAATTTCTAAATTGAAGTTCCGCTTATATATGCCGATATCCAAATTTTAAATGTTGGAGATCGACATATAACATTAACTGAAATAGATAGTTTTTTTTTATATATTTTAAAAATTTTTCTAAATTTAATTTACTATTAAAATAAAGATGGCCACTTAGATAAAACGCCAGACATAGCGTTGAAACGTCAACGACGCGACGATAAGAGAAAGCTAGATGGAGAGCAGGATGCGATCGTGTCACGTTTCCTTACAATACGATTTTATTGAAGTGTTTGTTTGGCAGAAAATATCAGAGATGACAAAAGTTTCTATCATTTTCGAATTTCAGCAAAAATATTTAATAAAAAAGCAGAACTAATATATAAAATATAAATTTTTTTTAGAACTAAGCGGAAATGAATCAATATATTTGAAATTAAAATCTGATATCCGAAGTTAGCTGAAAATAATCATCCCGTATTTTCTAAATGATCAAAACTATCGGAAAATGCACAAATTTGTATCGCAAAATATCGAGCCTCGTTATACAGTTGAAATCCGAATAACGCGAGAGGTATCTTCCGCTTTATACAAATCCGTGACAACACGGATTTATATAAAGCTGAACAAGCAACATAAAATTATATACGAATCAATTATCGAAAAATATGACATTATTTGCATTTATTCAATTAGAATGCTGGCAATAAGAATTAAGACTTAGCAGAACACCAAATTATTTTTATTGCAATTAGATTGTGAGAATATCAAATTTACCTACCGTGTTATATGTACCGTATCGTATTATATGTGGTGTACCGTATTACATTATATGAACATTGCCGCAATTTTTTCTTCCCGTTATATGAATTTGTGTTATACAAATACCGTGTTTTATGAGAGTCTGCTAAATTTCATTTAATGTATGATACATATAGTGGCAGCCACCAAGTTTACTTTCCGTTAAAAAAAGATTGGTCTATACATTTCCGATCGTATTTGTGACGTGCTATATGTATTAATATTCTTGAATGTATTTAAATATGAATATTCACATAAATCTGCATAGTTTTAATTATAGAATCATGCATATTTAGGAATAAATATGGCGGATCTCGCCGCTTTCATAAGAGGCACAAATAGTGCAAAGAGGACGCAACGCGACCGATTTATATCTTTTCGATTATACTGCATTTATGCAACATCCGACATTTAAATACCTATAAAAATATTAATTTATCGACAGTCATATATATCCACATATTGTTATAAAAAATATCAAAAGAATAAATAAGAAAATGATCTTTGTTAAGAATATGGCGTATCGCGTTACTGGCATAACGGAAACTAAGTGCGACTGATCATCATCGCACCGCCAAATTTTGCGATCTTGAAAAAATTTTCAAGTTTTGACTGCTCCTATATAAAGCAGTTATCTTTTCGGAAAAAGTTCTTGCCTTATACAAGAGTATATATGGTAACCATCTTAACTTATATGTAAATAAATATTTCGTTTGTATATAAAGAAATGGCTTTCTTAAAAAAATGACAGCTCTATTATTTTAAAGAATGAGAAACAGCTCTTCGTAATGCTTTGAACAATATAAAAATAACTTAATATAATATAAAAATACCAATATAACATAAAAATACCTTTGCTTCATCTAAAGGGCATCTAGATTTGTTTCTTTCATCCACTTCGCATACTTCAAGTGATGCGTATCCCTGTACAACATAAGCATTATAAAATGAAGCTGACAGGAGGGAATATAAAATCATAGCGATATCTAAACTATTTCCTTCTTGTTTTTTTATGGAAAATTCAGGCGATGGAACTATAACGGGCTGAAAAAATTTTAATTAAATTATATAAAATTAGCAAGAATTGATGTACTGCGTAGGCATTACCTAAAAGTTACTCACCGTGTGTATCGGACATTGTAAATATTTATATTTCATGAAATCTGCTATAAAATTCGAACAGGACTGCCATTCAAATAGTTCATAATAATCTAAAGAAACTGGTTGCAGATACGTTGGAATTAATTTCTGTAAATATAATTCAACATACCATTTTTTATAAAATTAATTATGATAATGCTTTTCACGTTAAAATGAACAAATTTGATAGGAATAGGATCCTTTCAGAGAAAAGGTCGAATCAAAATATTTTTGATAAATTCATCTCAAAGATTTAAATAATTTAATAGTATTCTATTCCTACTTGCTATTCTTATCACTTTCAACGAAAATAGCACTACAAGCAAGTAATATACGTTAA
>WUQG02040082.1:0-29664 GCA_011317285.2 Androctonus mauritanicus | reverse complement strand
CCATTAAAATGGGAAGCAGTTCCTCTTTATCCGTGTTTTATCACCCGAAAGTGGAAAAGACATGGAGTTTATCTCGAAAACGTTAACAGCGTGTCGGAAATTTATTCCGATGTTGCAATAAAAAAATACCCACTTTTGTACCTCTCAAACCTTGCTCTATTTACTAATGGAGCAATAAAAACAACAAGTGCCGAAAGGAATTATTGGAAGAAAAAAATTATCCAAGTTTTCGCTAACAAAATCCGTTCGATTTTTCAGGCTGGCGAAAATAAATCGCAGTTTATCGCAACACGCTTAAACGGCGAGAAAAACAACAAGTTGTCGCTATTTATCGGTCTTTCCAACCACCAGAAAGTTCTGTCTGATACAAAATCGAGTAGAAATATGTTCGGGAGTGATGAACGATACCCAAGGCGAAGAAACAAATCCCCGTGCTTCCTTAATGACGTGAATTCCTCCTTTCTCCGGAGACTGATTCGGTTTTAGATAAAGAAGCGACAGATGGCGTGCGAGAACGAACAGAAAAGTAAATTTTTCAGATATGCATCGCCTCACGAAAATGTAATTAAAACATCAAGAATTTTTTTTCGTGCGGGTATCGAAACTATCGATAATATTCTAAGGGGAATTAAATATTAACACGTAGTCTAAGACAAGAGATTTTTTTAATGCCAACGAGAACAAAGGGACGAAAAGACGTCTTACACGATTCTTATTGTTTGTAATACACAGCGTGCATTTAAACAGAACGCACAGACGATCACATGCTTCTGTTTAGTAACAATACTTCACAGCACACTTTTGCAACAGACTAATAATAAGTTTTATGGGTCTACAAGACATCTGGATTTCTTTAAGTCGTGCGAAGCAAGTTTTATACCCCCAAACTGTTAAAAATCAGCCAAATCTTCGAATATAACAGAAAACCGAAGCCAAATTCGCGTAATTGTATATTCTGTATGTAATAGGCTCTCTACATTAGATTGCAGCTTATACACTTCACAAGGATGTTCACTGTAACAAGTTCCCTAAGGCGATTCCTGAGGAAAAATACAAAACACATTTTTTCACGGATGCACTCCGAATGATGGGATGTTTTAGTGTTTTGATAAAAATTTTCTTGAAAGAATGTTTTTCAGTTTAAAATCATCAATTGCAAGTTTTCTCATTTGAAAACTAAAATAAACAACATTCTTGTCCTCCAAAATTTAATAAAATTTTAATTCACGATAAATATGATAACTTTCTGGTTTTCATTCAAAAATAAAATAAAATTGTTTAACTTTTAAAATAATTTTTCTCTTTTTACTTTCAACAAAACTTTCTATTAAAACAAACAAAAATCGTCTCCAAACTTATCACGTCCTATGAAGTCCGTAAAACACAATATAAAGCGAGATATATCAGTTGTAATACAGCGTAAAAAAAGCGATTGCAGCGTAGATAAATCGCGCGATAAACGAAACGAGGGCAAAGAAATGATCACGTTTTTGTTAGCAACACTACTTAAAATGTAGTTTTTCTTTTTATTATTACACGGCGACGATTACTTACCATTTTAACACAGAACATCCGGACTTAATCAATCGTGTGTGGCAAGTTTAGCAATTAAAATCGCACGCTGCTTTCCATTCGTATTCAAAATACTACGAGAAGAGAAAAAAGAATCCAAAAGTCGAATTTCCGTTTTATTCACTCGAGTGTACTTTTATTTTCAGACTGATAGGCGGAACACGCAAACTAAGTTTACCGACGATAAGACGTTTTAACATTTAAATTTCCGTTCTGCGATAACACCGCGAGAGATTTGTTTATCGCTCTCCCTCCGGGCGAGTCGATAGAGCGTATATCTAATTACCTTAATACGAAAAAAAAAGCGAGAATTAATTTCATCGCAATAATAAATGCGAGAGAGAGAATACAAAAATTAAATTATGCAAACAGCACGGAGAGAGATTGGCATAATTTCATTTTTGAAAAGAATGTGGATTACTGCTTACGTTTGTTTACCTTATTGGGATTGATGTTCCAACTCCTACGTCGCGAATGTCTGTTACCAGGACCTGGATAGGTACCACTCGAATATCCTTCGCTTGCATATCCTAATCCCGTGGGATCGTACATTCCTGGTAATAGTCTCAGCCTGTTTCCTGGTGCGATTCCCTGTCTTCCACGCAGCGAGCACAACCACCATCCTTCTAGACCGTTGGGATTTTGTTCCAGAACTGTCAAGATGTCATTTTTGCGGAATGCCAACTCGTCAGGTGCCTCAGCAGCGTTGTCGTACAGTGCTTTTGCTAGACAATTCTGAAAAACAGAAAAATATATGTATAAATATTAATCAGAACGTGACCATTGTCGTACCGTAATAAAATAAACAGTCGTGACACCTTAAGATGTTAAACATCGATGCAGATTAAAAAAAAAATCTGTGGGGTGGAGAGAGAGTCGCTCTAATTAGGAGAGATGTTATCGCTTCTCGCTCGCCTTTCCAATCGTCAGAAGCTAAAGGGGCAGCGCTTGCTCTGCATTAAACTATCCAAGGACACAACCGGGGTGGTATCTGAAGTTCACCGACCTCGTTCTATCTTTATTTCTTTTAAAAGTTAGTTGTTGGCGTTTTAAATCGCCGATGAGATACAAGAAGTATACGTGACTGGAAAGGCGATTATTCGTTTACCGTAGCGTTTTTTCGCTCGCGATTTTTTTTATATAATTAAACTCCTCATACAATACACGCAAAAAAAAACCTAAACACAAGGAGACAATTACAGGAACGGTTAACCATGTGTTGAAAACACAACTGTATGGTGTAAACCAGCTGTTAATAGTTAACGGTAATTAGCATATCGGCGACACGAGACAAAACTGGGTGAGTCGAGTGTAACAAAAACGGACTGGGCTACTGGAATGTCTCGTGTCTTTCAAGTCCTTCGGATATCGACCGGATCGTTCCGGTCACGTGCGTATACCGGTTGTCATGACTACGGGCCCAGGAATGAAAGAAATCCAACCAGAATGACGCTAGGATATTGAAATGGGACATTTTTCACCCCCGGAAATTTCCGATTTTTCGAATTTTTCTTTATGAAATTTTTAAGGATTACATTTATATAAATATATTTTTTCTTCCCCGCATTGCGTGACTTTAATCAATTTATGAACCAGATATTTTCTGAAAAATGTTATTTCTACTTAATGCTTTCGTCAATGTAGAGAATAAAAACGATAAAAAAAAAAAATACATCCGAATATTCTACGCAGACCGAAGAACGACAAGAGATTTCTCGCTTTTATAAGTTTTTCTCGTAAAAAAAAAATCGCTATAGGGAAGTTCCGCAAAAATTCCCGCATTTTGTACAGGAAGAGAGAAAAACTCGAATTTCTCAGCCTCCTGCGATCTCCAAGTTTCTTCTCTGTCCTTTCATTCATGTTTTTTTTTTAAGTCTATGGAGTAGAAACCTTCATTCAATGTTCACAGTGGCATTCCCAGTTAGAAGATAAAAGACGGAAAATTCTTGAACTGTAAAAGGGACAAAAGCAGCCGAAGTTAAAAAAAAAAGAAGAAAAATTTCCAGCAGTTACACCAATTTTTTCTTCTCAACTGCTCGAAAAGGAGAAAAATCGGAATTACGAATGTCTCAATATTAGCGTCAACTCTATTTCTTCGCTATAATAAACCCATCAAAACCACGTTATTATTTTTTCTGCTGAACCGATAAATCCTGCACGAACTAGTTTAGATATATCAATGAAACCCCAGGCAGATTAAAAAAAACATACATACACACACACAGATATACCTAATTTTCTTTCGTAATTAAACGGTTTGCACAGTTCCATTAAGAGAACGTTCGGAGAAATAACAAAACGTAATGATCATTCTTGTGACGAGAATGGATTCGTATCGGGGCAAAGACCTTGCGGTCTAACACGGGGATAAAAGGAGAAAAATGAACTATTCGGTGCAAAAACTAGACATGCTACATTAGTTGGATGGGACGAGTGACCGCGTCTGTTGCATTCGTATTATCCTATGAAGGAACGTGGTCGGAGCTTTGTTTAAATCCTTCAACTCATCTGACAGCTCATTATTTCCTGAACTTAAGTAAGGAAAAAAAGTTGAATGACGTGCAGTTGAATGAAGATTTAACAAAAAAAAATTGCATTATGTTGGTTGCCGTTTTCCTCAATTGGCGTATAATTTACTAAACGAAAGAGAGAATCCGAGTTAATTATACGAGCGCTTCGAAGAATTCACATTAAGATGATAAAGTTTATCGAATTATCTTTTACATGGTTTTAGATCACTCTAGAGATGATCTTTCTTATATTCTATTTATATCTGCAGCCGCCTATTTCGGATATTATATCATAAAAGTTGCAAGAGAGAAGAATGTGTACGGTCCGAGACGTGAAAAGGTATAGAAATTCCATTGCTGAAGCAAATGGAATATTCGCTTTTTTTTTTTTGGTATTTCGGGTTTGAAAAAAATAAAAAGAATGGCGTTGGAACTAAAATTAACTCGATTTTCGACGTTTTGCTCTTCTGCAGCCATTAACTCTCGAACTTTAAAAGGCCTGCGGATACGGCAGACTTTTAACCTGCAAACTATTAAACCACAAGCGTGAACTTCGTCTAAACTAACATTACAAAATAAACAAGGGAGTAACTGCACATCTGGAGGGTTTAAAAATAATTTACGAACTTTACAGGTTTATGTATCTTCCTTGCGAATCCACGTCCGTTTAAGATGTAATAAAAGTCTCAGAGTTTGTCTTATTAGCTAATTTTTTGTGGCATGGACATGCGGATGTCGTTTATGGTATACCAAAAATTCTTTACAAAAAATCCAAGTACATCACGCATTAAAATTCTCCGTATACAAATATACATAAATACGTCGCGTATTTAAATGCATAGATGGGATATTTTTCAAGTTATGCCAGGAAAACTCGGATAGATATAGTGAAGTTCCCTCTATATTTATGCGAATTGAATGGTAGCAGCAACGGAGCGTAAACCTCCAGCTTCATCCATCATTTTTGGTGTGTTCTCTTATGTTATTTGCACTCGGAAATCTATCAAAATTCGTCTTTCGCGTGTATAAAAAAGAAATAGTAAATCTGGCTTGCTTTATGTTACAAAAGAGAGGAAAAAAAAATATTGCAAATTTTTAGATTTATTCAAAAGTGGAAGATTTAAATAAGTCGAAATTAAACTCGGAATTTCGGCCAAGTTTTCGTAATCATTAAAACAAAATCCCGGTTAGTATGGAGAGGATAAAAAAAAAAAAAAATTTGGCAAACCGCGTCATAATCCATCTTAATGTTTTCTGAAAGACGTTTCGTGCAGTTGTAACAATATAAGACTATATCAATGGTTATAAAACAGACGTTTTTATTCGTGGCCAATTTATCTATCAAATCTGTCACTTCCTATCGCATTCTCTAAATAAACTTTGATTTTTTTTCTTCCTTCTTCTTCATTGAAAACCTGACAAAACAATCGTCTCACGCACGCATCGAGTTACTCCGGATTCCCCAACGGTTTAGTTTGCATTTATGATGAGTTTTTGTTATTTTTCGCAATTAATCTTATTAAAACATCAATGAGACTTCATCGGGATTTTTTTCCTTCGTTTAAGACAAACAACATGTTTAGCTAATTGCAAAAATCTCGGGAATTTCGGAATGCCGTAACGCAGTCGTGGAATGCTGATAAACGATCTTGTGCACAAACATATCCGTAATTGCCGAGGAAAAATTTGAGTAAAAATAACTCGTTAAAAAAAAGGAGAGAGAGAGATAGAAAATAATATTTAACGTATTCAAGGGCGTAAAGGGGGTGATATTTATACAAAGGATACATTAAAGCGAGTTAAGGCACTTAGGACGATCCCAGAGCCATTATGATGGGCCAAATCGGGCAAACGCCTTTTACCTACTCGTCCCACCCACGACAGGACTCGCAGGAGGTTAGCAATCATACACAGGATTATAAATACCGGATGAGAAAACGTGCAACACATCTCAGATAAGAACGGAGACTCTACCTTATTAAAATACTTTCTCCGTTAATGAACCTCTTCGTGGTTTAAAAAAAATAAAATAAAACGTTCAGAAACGATATGCTTCACAAAGAAAAACGTGAAAAAAAATAAACATATAGAAAAACAGAAGACGTGGGTCCCGTTCGAGAAGGGGAATTATGGATTTTATCGACCGTGAGGCATTATCAGAAGCAAGCTGCTACTTTTGTATCGGATACACTTGGTACAGTATCCGATGTACGTGCTGCTGACATGTTAGTAGATGCAGCATCATCAATCAAGAAGGGTCCAATGGCGCTGCAACCAAATTTAGACTATTCCTACTCAACTTTATATATAATGTTGCGGATATAAAAGGTTTTAAAATTATCTAACCTCTTAACGAAAAAAACATGCCGTATCTTCTAGCGAAGAAAGGAAAGAAAAAAAAAATCGCTTCTGGCAGTAAAAAATCACTGGCTGCTAATTGAGGAAAACCAATACAGGGATTTGCGATATTAATTTAGACCCCACATCGGTTTAATCTGAGAAGATTTTTGAGGCGATAAAAAAATAGCTTTCCTTCTTTTTAATTGAATTTTCGGCTTTTTTAAAAGCTCATATTTTCCGCTTCGCTCTGCGCTTTTTGTTTAAAAAATGGACAGGTGGGATGTGTAAAAATGTTTTTGCAAACGTCTTTTTTCCTATAATTAATTTTAAATGATTGATCAAATGGCGCGTAAAGGTCAGGTTGAACGGCGACAAATATGGTAATATTAATAGAAATATGGGTTTATAGGACGTTCCCTTCACCCACGACACTTGCGAAAGTTGGCGATTCTGTTATATCAGCACTGAGACGTTTTATTGGCGTTTTTCTTGAGCTAAGGGCGTTTAAAGAGAGTTTTTCGTGATGTTTAAAAGTTCTAGCACGCTTCGCCACGTCATTCGGCGTTTGTCACGCTAAACGTGACGACACGCCGTTAACAGAATGGATAAAACATATGGCACCTGCCAAACGTGATACGCTTCACCCAACATCTAAAAACCTCGATTTTGACATGCAAAAGAGCAAAAATATTTAGCGTGGAAAGAAAAAAAATCGCGCAACAATCTTCTAAGAGGGAAAAAAATCCGAACCAGTTATATCTGATATAATTAAAAGATCGAGAGATATATTATTTTTGAATGCCAATCATGAATAATGTTAAAAAGTACCCCCAGGAAAAAACACGCCTCCCAAACCAGAGTTAATTTTCCAAACGTAATTACATTTGCTTGAGATATAGGCTAAATTCTTTGTCTGTATCAAGGGCAAAACCACCTAATAGCTTCTATGTCGTCCACATAGGAAAAATTCCTGGATGGAACGTCAATCTAATGAATAATGAAACTTTTTTTTTTCTTCTTCTTCTTCGTTCTCTATAACAGCATCAGAATCTGGTTAGTATCCATTAAAGTCGATCGAGAAAATCAAATTAGCATTAATGAATAATACAACTTGGGCTACCTTAACGGAGTATGCGATTAAAATCAATCATTATGTCAATATTATGAACCGATACTCATAAAATTTGCTAAAAACTGGCTTTTTATCCTTTCGCAACCATTAATGTTTATCATAATTTTTTTTATCGAGTACGATGTTTTTTTCGACATTGAAAATGCGATTTTTTTCTCTTTCTCGCTCGAGCGACTGTCGCAGAATCGTTACCGCACTTAACGAGATTTTAACTCTTTCATATCAGAAACGATGCGAAACAAATTAAAGACAACTTGTTTTCCTCTCGGGGACATATTATTATTACTATTAGAGATAAACAATGACGACCTTTAAATTTGTTATTGGTATACGAGAGCGACATGTGGACTGCATGCGATTTTCGTTACGCCCAGATGCCCACAATGGACAACACACTTTTGTTATATCCACCTTAATGACCATACTTAATTAAAAGCGTGTTTAACGCTGTTAAAGAACCACCACTTCATTAACGTGAACGAAATTTCGATCTCAATACTTTTTGCTGTGGAATTTTGCCAAGTGTTGGCTCCTTGTTTTGTTGTTTATCGCACATAGGAAAGCGCAATAAGCACCACTTGTAGATGGTGTTTTAAGATGAACAACCTCAGCGGCAGTCCGAAAAACGCTATTTTAGAGTTTATAAAACGGTGTTAACTCGGAAGACCACCCACGGAACGTAACCAGATCTTTCTCAAATTGGGAATTTTGTATGCCCGGTAATGCAAAAAGAAAATCTCGAGTTTTCGACTGCACGTAACATCTTTTCGTATGTGTAACTCGGTACTGTCATCCAACGGATTTGATGCGATTCCTGTGGTGTATTGCAGGAAATTAGGAACAGTTCGACTTTGATTCCCGCTATTTCGGACGTTATTCAATCGAGTAGAGCGAGTCATTCTAGCCACAACCGATCGATGGAGAATATAAACTTGCTCGAATCGCTGGCATCAAGCCAGGAACCTTCAACTGTTTAGGTAAGAGCAAAAATCTGATTCAACAATTATAAGTATCCACGCCTATTGCACAACTCTGAGCGGTAAAAAATCCGATTTTTAATACAGTAGAACGTCTCTGATGCCAGTTTTTATTTTATTTTATCATATATTTTTTTTTAAAAAAGAACAACGCTTCGCTATTCTCCCTCTTCGTTTCCACAATGGTTATTGGATATCCACAAGTGTCTGCGAGGTCATTTTTCTTTGTATACGACACTGGTGTCTGCCTACATTGACTGGATATGTGGCACACAATATAATTTTCGTGGGTCGAGATCGGTAAGGTGGTAAAACCTGTAACGAGTAGGAAAAAATCGCGTTTCGCCAGCTTATCTCGCAGCTTCTATGGGTGGTATATTCCCTTGTAAGGAGAGATTGAACAGCTAAAAATTAGCATTAAAATACATATATGCGAACAAAAACTTCTTTATTATATACAGTTTACAGTATATATTTTCTTATATATAGAACGGCATATCGGATGAGATTAATCGATAAAAAATGCGGAAAAGTTAAGATATGAATGAGCGAGAGAGATATATAGAGAGAAGCGGAACTCGTATTGATAACACAGTTAAAAATAGCATTTACCTTTACTATCCGAACGTAACTCACCCTGTTCTTCTTGGGATTGGGTAGGGTGAAGTTGTGATTGGCTTCGAACACTTTCATAATTATTCCTTTTGCGAAAAAAAAGAAAAAACACCAGATCAAAGGTATCAACCGCTATTCCTTCCCATGTCTACGGTCTTTCTGATGGAATCGTCCGTAAACATCTAACAGTCGAGCCAGCACGTCAGCGGATTGGTACGGTGGCATGACGTCACGACGTCCTTCACCGCCCCCTATGTTTTGCATGTTACCTGAACGGTGATGTCCTTGGAAGTGCAATGATCAGAGAGAACCAACTTGGAATTTCTCGAAAAGGCGGGATCTGCATAAGTTCGTCCCACTCGTTTATCAAAAAAGGAAACATCTTTTTTTATAATCTCGACATTTTACAACGTTAATTAGATAATAAAGTTCTAACACGAGTTACCAGATACCACAGACATCTTTCCAGGAGTTTTTTGAGATTAAAGGATTAACTATTTAAGAATAACAACGCGGTTTTTATATTGCTATATTGTCAGGTGCCAATGCCAGCGGGTTTGAAGGCCAATATTATACCTGATGCCGTTTTTATGCTGGTAGCGTTATACCCGATCAAAGCAGCAGCATAAAAACGATATCGGGTAACATATATACAACAGTAGGCCCTATATAAGCCTTTTTTTCCCTTCCGAACTAGTTTATCTACGGGATATTTCCTGCTATAAACTGAAAAATGGCAATTTGAAAATGATAGGAACTATAAATTAAACCGTTTATAAGCACAGAAATAATAAATTAGACTTTTCTATAAGTTACTGCAATCAGTATAACTGGCTGGAGGCAATTTTATGATAGCCAAACCCGTCCCACCCATTAAAATCTAGAACCTTTTAGACAAATGCACTCTAATGCAAATTTCTCGACAGACTTTTTTTTTTCTACGCGCGTCAAAAAAAACTAAAACTGAATTTAATTCGCGTTACGTTTAACGAAAGTAAAAAGAGAGCTAGGAAACGTCGATACAACAAAGTATTGTCAATGTTAAACGACTCCTAAACTCTCTTATGAGTTACAGAACAACGGTTCTTTGTGGTTTAGGAAACAATAATTAAACATAAAATGCGGGGCTATCGTTACCCGAGAGAATATGGCGGTGAGCACTTAATAAATTTCTCTTTCTGTTGGGTAGCAGTTTATTATTAAAAACGATCGAAAATTAAATGTGTTTTGACCGTGTCTAAATTGACCTGACATCGTTACTATGGTAACAACAATGGCCATGTTTTATTACAGGTGACACATGTCACGTGATGCGCATTATAATACGAACTTCCTCCTTGGTACAAAATCCGAGTCGTTCCACAGAATTTTCCTTTTGTGGTTACGACTCCGAAATCACGCGAATTTTTATTTATTTTTTTAAAGTAGAAATTTATATATAACAAGTTTCAGGAGCTATAATTCAAATTTCATACAAGATTTGTGTGAAGTCGTCTATTTAATGCGGAAAAACAACTCTTGGAAGAGAGAAAAACCTTTAAGGTATGCTAGAAAATAAATATGAATGACTTAAAAAAGAAGACAAGATGAAGAGCCTCCAGACACACTGACGCATAAATTCGTAATTTAATAATTAATGCATGCTCTTTTAATTGAAAACGTTGTGCGTACAAGAAACGTTAGGCTGGAGGATAGTAGACAACTTCTAAAAATAATCAAAAAATATTTATTAAAGAAACAGAAAAAAAAAATTTCCTGGGTCACTTCCCTTTTATTCAGAAGGTCGTACATTCTTCTAGCTTGATTCAAGTACGAATGTGCCAAATAAGGAAGTGGTGGTTCAATTTTTGTCTGCTGGCAATCATTGACAAGTTACATTTACTAGACAATAGAGGTAATTATCTTTTGATGCACCAAGAAGTGAATGAAAAAGAGAAAGAGAGAGAGGCTTTCCTAGCGGTTTCAAACAATCCTGACAATAAAATTGAATTATTTTCCTTCCTATTAATAACCACGTCTTACTTTCTACGTTCTGGAGAACATATCAAAACAATCAGTAGGATAATCTTGTAACATTACACATTAAAGGACAAAGAAGCTTATTGAATTATCTAGTATTTTGTAAACCACTGTGGTGACAGATGATGAAGTGTATACTCAGATAAAAGCTGCAGTATAATCTGATTAGTGGATATGAAACCAGTGAGAAGGAATTTTTTTACTCCTCCTTCATTTTTAGAATCTATTGAAATTTTGTAATTTGAGAATTTCTTGCTGTATAATGCAGCTGAACAATATTCAGCAAAGTTATTTTGTTGTTGAGTATTACATAAAATATTTACACTTAAATAAGATCTATAGATATTATTCTATAAATATTACACATGATAGTTTATTTCCTGTGATGTCATATCAAAATAATCTTTCTATGTTTACACTTATGAGAAAGTTGAATATGTTACTATACAGTAATTCTTATCATTGGTATAATTTTTTAAGAATCTAAAAAAGTTGTCCTATATTCATTTTTTACACAAAAATGAAAACAAATTAAGCATTTGACCCAATTTGGCTGAAATTTATAATCAAATTTACATAAATTATCCTGTGTTTTTTTTTTTTTTTTTTTATCTCCCTTTACCTGTATTGTTATTTAAAATGTGGATATAAAAATTTTTAAATTAAATTCTAAGAATTTAAATTGTCAAACTTAGTTTTGTGAAATGTTGTGATTTTTAATATCACATGGCAGGTGAACAAAGTACAGAACAACAGTTGTATTTTGTGTCACTGATTGAAAGGTGTGATAAAGTTCAAACAAGGTCGCTACACCTACACAATATATCAGACATGCCACTGTTTATAGCTTAAACATCACATTAACATAATGTAGTCAGTCTGTTGTTTCCTTTACTTGCAACATATGTGAAACATTTACTCTTATATAATTAAATCCAACCTCCAACATCCTTTTCATGTATAAATATATCTTAGATAAAATATAACAAAAACCTTAATACGTCAATTAAGTTCAAAATTTAAAAAATGATGTAAGCAAGCAATAAAGTTTAATGTTTTTTAAACTGCACAATTTTTTTTGAACAAGAATATGTTATTCTTTTAAATTTGCTCCTTAGAAATAGCTTGTCATACCAATAAAAGCTTCAACAAAATTAAACACATTTGCTTTTAAATAGAAATATAGTACTGTACTAATGATACTAGTAATTAAGAAAAATGAGATAATAAAAATTCAGAAGGACATCATTCATGTTGGGAATCAAGGTTACAATAAATTTTTCAATACATTTGCTATGAAAAAAACTTGATTAATTTTTGAGTAGTTAAACATTTCTGAAATATTAAGATATAATTTATTAGCGCATAAACACAAATTTACTTAAATTATATATTATGTTATTTTAACTAAATTATAAATATTGAGTTTATTTTTATTAAACAAGAATGAATTTATTTAAACAAAACAGCTGAAAATATAACAACGGAAAATATTTATTAATTTAAATAATTTATTATTAAAGTAAACCAATATAAAATATTATTTTGAAATTCATTTATTTTTATCTAATAGTATTTTTTTGAATTTATTTTAATGAATTTGGAATTTTAGAATTAGTTTAAAATGTTTTAATAGGACATAATAATCACAAGGAAGATTTTTTTTATATACTGTATATATTAAACAAGGATAAGGAGTTTCTAGGAAACACCTTTTCCTCATTTTCTTCAAAAGAATTTTTAAACTAAAAAAAATTAGTATTAATAATATTATTTAAATATTATTTTTATTGTTTATACTTTTTACAAAGATTAAGAATGTCTAAGATAGATTTTTTTCTAGAATTGTTTTAATTATAAAGAAATATATATCATATGGTCATATAATAAAAGTTTTGTGTTTTTAATAATAAATACACTAAAATTACAAATAGTATAATAGAATTTAATAAACTGAGATCACAAAGGAATCCAAAAATAATTTGTTAAGTCTTTTACTTATTACAAAATTAGTAGGTAAAATATATTGGAAATATTTCATCGTTGAGGTTGACCTAACATGATTTATTTTTAAACAAATTCTGAAGACTGAAATATTAGTATAACAATTTATTAGTAATATATAATATTTAAATGAATATTTAAAAATCTATAATAAAATATCCTTTTAATAAGTTTATAGATAGTTAAAATTTTTACAGTTTACAAATAGTTAAGTACAGTTTATAGATATTTAAAATTTTTAAAAAAATTTTTACTATATTGTAATTTGACGATAGTTATGCCTGAAACAATTGATATATTTTAGTTATAAAACAATGTTAATTAAAATACTCATTACTGAAGATAAAACAATTTATTGTGGAGGAGAATATAATATGTATTATTATTAAATCACTAAAGGAAAATATTAAATACAAATCAATAACCAATATAATAATAAAAAAATTTATATAAAAAAAATTATAAAAATTTTATAATAAATTTTATCAAATGTATAAAAATTTTAATAACTGAAAAAAAACTTTCTTAAATCTTTCAATAAATATATACAAATTATATATTTAGTGTATTCTATCATAAGCATTTTAAATGACTAAAAAATTTTCAGAAAATCATCACTGTTAAATTATAATCATTAATATTGACAAAGAATGAATGTATATACTGTATAGCAAAATAAAGTCGAATTAAAAAATAAATAATGCTTTATATCCATTTTTAGGTATTTTCAAATTTCAAAATTAAAGAAATCTTAAGGGAATGGATAGAAAGAACTTTTATTTACATTTTTAAATTTAATTTTGTTAGTTGCTGAATATATTAAAATAATAATAAAAATTTATTTCTTCTTTCTTGAAAAATAATTTTTTATATATTTAATATATCCCATAACTAACAAAACTATTTTTTTAGATATTTTATATACTTAATTTTTTCTTTTTATGAAACCTGATCTATTTTTTAATGATAGTAACACAAAGTCTATGACTTTGAGAGAAATAATTAAAATTTAACAACAAAAACATTTTTGGAATCATCATCATTATATGATATGCTATATGAAATTATTATTTAAAAGAAAATTTTAGTTCTATGAAATCAAATATGGGTCAAAAATTATACAAGTTAAATAATTTAGAAAGAACTGTGAATGCTTTCCAGATATAACACTAAGTGATTAAACATCTGGAAATATTTATATATATTCTAGTTCTAGTTTTATAGTTCTAAAGATCATATTATATTTAAGTGCATATATACAGACATATAAATGGAATTAAAAATTATTGAAGTCAATAACTTTGAAGAATTAAAGTTTAAAACAAAGATATTTTGGAAATCAGCATAAAAGATTGTAAAAATAATTCATTATATAATATTGTCGATAGAAAAAATTTAATAAATTTTTAGTCACTTTGAAGCTTCAAAAAATATTTTATAATTTTGCAAAAATCAATTCCATTTTGAAAATGAATAGGAAAAAAAATATTTAAAATAATATACTATTCAATATTGATCCCAAAATTATTGATCTAGCTGAAATAGAATCATATCTTCCCTGAAGAATGCAGTATCCAATGACAAATAATTTAAATTATAATTAATTGAATGAGCTATAATTTCAAACAATCTCCCACTTCTAATTTAATTTTGCTTATGTTTGCACTACAATATTTGGTCAACCTGAAACTGTTTTCAAATTTTGGTGGATTTTTTCAAATTTTCTTAGAGAATCAGACTTCCATATATAGATAATGTATTTGTATCTGGAAGTATCATGTATCTGTCTTTTATTATTATAGATTTTGTTATATAAATAAATCAACTGAATTTTCATAACTTTTTGTAACAATACAGAAAGTGACATATAATAACAAAAAATATCTATTCTCAGTAACTTTATTAGTAAAATTTTTTTATAATTTTAAGATTCTAATTCTTCTTCACTTTTAAATCACTCGACATAAATAACTACAAATGATAAAAAGGAATGATATACTAGAAGGATCTAATTCAACAGAGAACTTAAAGTTCAAGAACTGATAACATTAAAGGATATTTTTTTACAAATATATATCATAGAAAACTGTTTAACCACTTTAGCATATGTATATAAAATATCATGCAAGTTTTTTATTGTATTTCATTATTTTATACTTAATATCAAAATAATCATGAAATTCTATACTGAAAATTTAAAACTTTCCAATTTCAGTTCAGATTATAATTACTATCATATTTGTTATAGACTGAAATCAAAAATGAAAATTGAAATAGCAACTTATTCTTAAGAATATTAGATAATTATGATTTAATTAAATTAAAATGAATTACTTTATATAAGATAAAATTATATTTTTTTGCAGCTAAAAGGAATTAAATAACAATAATAAAATCTTTTATGCATTTTGTATATATTCTATTTCTTTTCTATTTTTTCATGCTCTTTATTCATTTATTTCATTAATTATAATTCATTATTATATTATTTTATATTTTATTTTATGTTAATGATTGTGAGTTTCTCTTTTTATTCTATGATTGTTGAAATTATAAATGTTTAGTGTAAGAAGTGAGTTTCTTCTGCATCTTTTGATGAATAAAATTAAATGCAAAAAGTAATTTTTTTACAATTAAAAATATTTATAATTAAAAAAGAAATCATGTATGTTTCATGAAAATATATTTTCCATTTATTTTTAGCAAATATTATAAACATGAATTTCAATGCTTAATTAAACAGATATGCTTCAATGCTTGTAATAAATATTTAAAACTTAAGTTACACAATCTACTGTGAATCAAATACAAATGTTAATAAACTACAGAATAATAATATTGTTTACTTGAAAATATAAAAATACATTTCATAGATATAAAATTAATACTTTAAAAAATGTTATCTAATGTTTAATTTCAAAAAAAATTTATTTTCAATAAAATTATCTTTTATATTCGGAAGCATAACAAGGCAAACAAAAAACTATTTTATAAAGTATCTCATAACTGATGTTAAATCATAATTATAAATATATACAAACATATTATTTATATACCATAAACAATAGTTATTTTCAAATAAAATATAGTAATATTTTTAAACATCTTTCATGATTCATTAATTAAAATTTAAATATTTGCTTTGTTAATCATGTTAATAAATATGATGAAAGTTAGCTTGAAAGTAGAATTTAATAAAAAAGTTTTATAAAAGTAAACAGTTTACTAGAAATAGTGTTGAAATATTTGGAAGTGCTGAAAATAATAAACTATTTACTTTTCTTAAAACTTTATATGTAAACAGTAGAAATATTTTAAGAAAATAAACAATTTTATTAACAATATTATACTTTGATAAAAATACTATATAAAATAAAGCAAAAGAATATAATTCATTTTTCCCCCTCTAATAAGTAAAAATAATAATAAAATAATTTTTATTCTATAAAAACTCATGAAAATTAATAAAGTACTATATTTTATTACTACTATTATCTTTTTTTGTATGAGCAAATATGCAAGAACACTGCATATTATAATCAATAATGGACTGGTGTGACATCTTCCACTATAATATATAATGATTTATAAATATGCTGATAATTGATAAAACAGCAGATGCATAAACCATCCATCTCGGCAAAAACTAGGCTCTTTCGATATGAATACTTTTGACTGACTGCTAGATCTGAAAACTTGATCATCAATTATTGACATTCACCAAATGCTTTAAAACTACTCTAATAATTACTTAAAATCATTTAAAATCCATAATAATCTTGTATAACCAAATGATTTAAAAATAGCATGGATTATTGATTTTAAAAATTTAACTGAAAAAAATAAGAGAAAAGCCAGTTTTTTTCAATAGAAAAAGCTGGCCTTTCTCTTATTTCTAATTCAACTTGAGTTTACTTTCAGAAAATTGTCCAATACTAAGCAGAAAAACACTTTATTACAATTAAAAGAATGCTTTTGATTATAGTAATCAGAACTAAAGGTCAGTCCATCTATCACTTAAATATAATAAAGTTACCACTTTATTACAATTAAGTGGCTGTAATCAACTGGTCTACTTCAGTTTATAATCTGATCTTGTTGCAAATGATAAGATTTTAAGAAATGAATGCAAGTAAATTTAAAGGAAAATAATTTTTTAAGAACTTAATTATAGAAATAAAATAAATAATTTAAAATTATTAAATAAATTTTAATCATAAAAAAAACAGATTATTATTGACTAAAATGGTTAATAATAAATAAAATATCAGAAATGAGTCCCTGCAGTAAGACTTTACATAGTTTATTATTATATGATAAATTTTTTACTTCTAATACTATTATTATTTAAAAAAAATTATATAAGTTTTATTAAATTTGTACTGAATAAAAATTATTTCTATATGAAGTTGAAAAGTATCTTGTTATTTCTACTGAGAGTTGTTATCAATGCCTCATCCCCATAAAAGAAGAAAAAGTTATCATCAGTTTTTGAACAAATGAAAAATATTTATAGAACAGAATTATTAAAATATCTGAAAAGCCTAATAACAATTTCCATTTGAATTTTGCTAGTTGTATAAAAATAATCATCACTATTATAACTAACATATAATTATTTGAAGTTACATAAAAACATTTTTAACATATAATGAAAAACTCAGCCATAAATTTCAATACATAAGGCTAGTAACTTACAAAAACTTGTAGGGACTTGATGGTATCTTGCATAGATGAACTGACTGTACATTGTAAAAGGACAACTATCAAGTTACAGGTAAGAATTGTTCAAAATCTTCTATGGTAGATGCAGGTGCCATGTGTGCAACTCGTGGAAACTGTGTTGGAAGAGTATACAATCATAGAACAGTGGTCTGTTGTGCTGTTTTATGGGCAAAAGAACTTGCAGCAAAGGGCATTCACAAAGATGTGTGTATGAATAGCACACATTATTGTAAGTGGTGCACAACATGTAGAGAAGTTTGCCAATGGGCATGCAAAAGTCGTCAATGAAAATCAATCAGACTGGCATGTGGAGATTGTGACCATTGCAATAGTGAAGCATCTTGAGGCAATAATTCATGCTACAAGTTTTCTCATAAATAAGCACTCATCAGCAGTAGGAATAATAATAGCAAACTTTATTATGTACTAACGTTTTTGGCGTTTTTCTCCGCCATCATCAGGTACATACAATTTTTTATGTACCTGATGATGGCGTTCTATAGTTCGTTTGCTGTTTGGTATGTTCTATAGTTCGATTAACGTTTGCTGTTTATATATTCTATTTGCATTGTAGATAAAAATTGTATGTACCTGATGATGGCGGAGAAAAACGCCGAAAACGTTAGTACATAATAAAGTTTGCTATTATTATTCCTACTGCTGATGAGTGCTTATTTATGAGAAAACTTGTAACAGAAGGATAAAAAGCAGTTTTATTTTACATGAATTGTCACAATTATTTGAGTAAATTGTAAAATATCTATATATAAAACTTTTATTTGAATTGCTTTACTTTTTATCATCAATATTTTTCTTTATTTTTATTTTATATTTTACAAAAAACCACAAACATCTAATTTCTATTAATAATGATCAACTATTAAAACAGCTAAAGTAAGTTTTATTTTCTATTTTGATACTGTTGTTAATGTATTTGTATCCTTTTCAGGAATGTCAAATTTTGTTAATTACATTGATTCATAGTAAAGAATTAATATATTTACAAAAAGTATGTTTATAATATCTACAATAAAAAAATAAGCAAAAAAAATTCAAAAAATATAAAACGTTGTATTTTATTATTTAAGTATTAAATCAAATAGAGAATATGATAATTTGAAAGAAATACATTTCTGAAAAATACAAGTTATATTATATTGTAAAATTTTGTTTCTATTTATTTTAACAATCACTAGAAAAATATTTTCAATTTTTTATGATTTATTAAATTTTTAAAATTTTCATAAGCACCATAAATAAAATATAATAATTAGTTTTTAGTTTTTAAATAATTATTAATTTTTATTAATGATATTTGTTAAGCATTCTAATAATTATATTGGAATGAAAACTTAGGTTTATATTTTCATTTTTTAAAAGTTATATTTATTATGTTATATTTTTAAGTTTTAAATAATCTTATTGTACAGTCATAAAATTTTATCTTTAAAATAAATTAAAAATGCAGTTTACTAATTTTATTATTTTTTATATACTGCAAGGTTCTTTATAAAAATATCAGTATTTTAGTATTATGAAGAATTAATATTGAAATATGCTCTGGTCTTAAAAATATCAAATTTTAAATTTTATATGGATAGTTTTGAATTAATATTTTTATTATTCCTTATAAAACTGATTGAAAATGCATTACTTGGCGAGCAGTCATTAAATTAGGATCTTTCATTCTTCTTAATTCTTCATCTACTTCTTCCAATCTTCCAGATTCTAAAGCTTCTAACCATCGTTCTTCTTCATCAACTTCTACTGCTGGTTTAGCATTTCCATCATTTGTGGAAACAGCAATAGAAACTGTTTCATCAACCACTATAATAATAATAAATTATTATTAAAATGAGTAATGCTTCAATATAAAAAATCATCTATATATATTTTAATTCAACCAATTTAATTAGACAGTGGTTTATATAACTTCAAAAATTGATATAACTATAACATCTATTATCCAATCAGCCAAATAAATAAACATTCAACCACAGGATATTTTTATTTCTCACTTTTGTGCAATGTATTGTGGCTAATCCCAACAGAAATATATATTATAAATCTGAAATGCCTGAGTGTGCATGTGCATTTATAATGCAAGAACAACTGAACGGACTTTTATGAAATAACTTTTTTTGTTAGGAGATTTATGCAGACTTGCAGGTACTGATTATTAAAAACTGATCTTATATATTGTAATTGGTGTAAATTACTTGATGTAAAATCCAAGATGGAAGATTGGTGCTATTTGAGCAACCTCATTGGATTACAGTGATTATGTGACATGTTAGCTGATATCATTGTATTACTATGATCATGTCTTTGATAACTGAGCAGTCTCTCATTGACTCATAATGGCCACCTGATTGTTGTATGTGACCCCTATGAGACTGTTTGGTTACTAAATTAATGGTGGATATTGAATACTGTGCTGTATATTATTTTGTTAAATTATTGAATTTCAGATTTCATATTAAAAGGTTTTAAAGTTTTTTATTTAATTTTTCTCTAATTTTCTATTGATTATAACTTAAATTACCTTATTTAGCCATAATATAAACAAATCTATATATATATATATATATAAATCTAAATACCTGTGCATATATGTTCAATTATAAGGCAAGATTGGTTATTTCATAAAATCAATTCAGCCTACATGTTTCCTAATGCCCCTTAAGATTGTCAGTATCATTATCACATGCATCGATGTTCACATGTTAAGAAACAAAATCAGGAAAAATAGTGTATTTTTCCTGCTTGAAGTACTTGTGATTTCTTGTAGCATCATTCATTGACAAAAAAAATCAGTGACCAAACTTCTATAAATATTTGTGTCACTTGATAAAACTTATATACCTAATGCAATAATAAATGAATTATATTGTTAACTTATTATTTATAACAGCTATAAATTCATAGGGATTGGGACCAGCCTACTGAACCCTATGTCTCAACATTCTGGTTGATTCCCCATGTGTGTTGACCAGCCTGTGATGGGCTCTAAAAGTGATCAAAAATATCCAGTGTGATTTGGTGGTTTTATTTAATTCACACTAACCTGATCTATAAATTCATTTAAATTAATTTAAAATTCTTTTATTGCTAGCCAGGATTTTATTTTTTCAAAACAATCAATCATTCATTTAAAAAAGTGTTATTATAAGATATTTAATAAAATTATTTTTGTGATAATTTATTTTGAATATTTTAATAAGCAAAAATGAACTATAAAATGATTTAAAATTAATTTATATTACTACAATACTTACCAATACCTTGAGAATCTTCACTAGAAGCATCAGGTATTTCCAGCTTTGTTACACTATTAATTAAGAAAAAATTCTGGATGAGAAAAATATATTAAAAATTATTCAAATAATAAGGTATAGTTCATTATTTGAATTATAGTATTTTTTAATAAAATTAATTTTTAAATTAATTATAAAACTGGAAAATTAAATTTCTTATTCCTGATGATCTATTAAAGATTTACTAAAGAAAGAAAAATTCTTTAATGCATGCATTTATAAATTTATATTAAATAGCAAAATTAAAATAAAAACTCTTATTAGATTATAAAAAATAATATATAATTATCCTATATTTAAATAATAATAATAATAATCTCTAGTATATTCTCTATAGCTTTTAAACTTTATTAAACTATAAAAACTATTAGAGAAAATCAAAACAAATTTCACTTTCCCTATAATGCTTTAACTCTGATTAATTCCAAAATTACATCTTAGATCTATAAAAGATGATAAATTTATTCAATGCTAAAATTTTAAAAGTTCAAAACTTTTCCTTAATTTTCTGATATGAATTATAAAAAATAATAAAATAAAATTAATATATACAGTTCTAATTTCAGCCAATTCTTTTAACAATATTAACTACAATATACTAATAATAGACATTCCAAAAGTAATGTCATATTTAATATCTAAGAGAATTTGTAGAAGTCAAGTTTACATAATTATATTATTATTATGGAAAAATTAAAACATTGCTTTGCATTCTATTTATGTGATTTAGCAATTTTTTGTAATAATTTTCTATTTCTTCTACTATATTTGATACTTTTAAATGTTATCTAATTTCTAAATCTTTTTTCATCCAATTTTATAAGTCCTACGAGAGATCATGGAAATTTCATCTAAGCTGTTTCTAATTTGTTTATTTCTTTGTTTTAGAATCAAATTTTCTTTTCTGTATTTGAGCTGATTTTGATGTAATATTGTGTATGTCTGAGTTGGCTTTCTCTAGACATATATTTTCCAAAATTTCTTTTAATTATTCTGTTCATTCTATTGTATGTTTATATTTTTGATTTCATTTCAGTATTGTTGTTATTATGAGAAATGAAATTTCCTAAATATTTAAATTCTGAAATTTGCTCAATTATTTTATTATTAAATTCTACTTTTAATTCTTTGAATGTGATTTTCACACATGATCATTACTTTAGTTTTTGTTACTAAAATTTTCATTTTATATTTTTAAGAAATTTTATTTAAATGATTAGCTGGAATTTGAAGACTATTTCTGATTTGGTAATTAGAATTTGATTATCTGCATAGACTATTATATTATTTGTTATATAAATATGTTTTGTTACTGTTTCCATTCTTTTAAAATCTTGTTTATATAAATGTTAAAAATAAGGAGGACTAAACCATGGCCTTGTCTCATGCCCTTACTGATGACAACAGATTCAGAGAGTTTTCCATCTATGAACTTAATATAAATTTTACTATCTTTGTCTTTGTGTGTTTTTGATTGTTAATTATTTCAGTAAGCTTTAGGTGATATTTTGTTTTCATGTTCTGAAGAAAAAATATTTGTCAATTTGTAAAAATGTATTGTACAGATTTATTTATTTTACCATCTTTGGTAAAATTATTATTGAATAGATTTTACTTAAATCAACTTCAATAAGTATAAAATATATTTGCTATTATTTTAGATCAGTACTTTTCAAACTAGCAAATATTCTGGATCAATATAATTTTTCAGTGCACCAAGGATTGATGTAGAATGGACAACTTACCTTAAAAAACAAAATATATCTATGTGAATGGTATCTAAAGGATAGATGCCATTCAGTGTATGTATTATTACTTGGTTTTTGATTGGAATATAGGCTATCAAATATGGTACTGTTGCATATTAATGTTAGGCTTTTGAAAATATATTTTTTTCTTTCTTGGTAACTTCTGTGAACTAACATCTGATGATTCACAGACTGATACAGTTCTGTAAAACTACAATTTCGAGAAGCATAATTCCAAATTCAATAAAGTTTAAAATTTATCCAGAATTGAAAGTTTCTGAATAAACAATAATTTTTTAAATTTTAAATACATGATAAATTTTATAAAAGTTTTATTTAATTAAATTTCTTCCAATAAAATTTTCTTCTATTAAATATAAATAATTATAAAACTGATAATTGAAATTTAAAGGAAAAAATTGTTTATTGTTATTTGCTATATTACAAATATTTTAATTATGAAAATTGAAATATTTGTGATATAGCAAACATAATGATATATTAATTCTTAACACATCATTATATATTAGTAATATTTCAATATAAAATTAATTAAAATGAGAAACTTAATAAATCTACATAAATGAATGAAAATCAACATATTTAAAACAATATAATTCAAACACTATAAACAGCATACTATTTTCCAAAACAAACAAAAAATTTCTAAAATAATATTTCTTTTCATACCTTTTTTCACCAAAAGTCTGACCACCAATCTTAATTTTTAGTTTCAAAGGTGGTTTACCTCCCTCACTTGCTGTTGGACTTCCAGATCCATCTTCAGCATCTTGTTCAGAACCTTTTTTCTTTTTATGCTTTTTATGTTTATGTTTCTTATGCTTTTTGTGTGGAAGCAAACTATTATCTAAAATAATCAATATTAAATAATTTAATATAATTTTATATTTTAATTTAATATGATTTAAACTGAATTTTCATTATAAAATTTTCAGATAGAAACATATTTGTACTTTTCTCTGAAAATTCTTTAAAAAATATTTTTATAAAATAATTTAGTTACAAAATATTTTTTGTTTTATAATATTTAACTTCAAAGTACAAAGTTCTGACATTTTGTTTCAAATGATATTGTTATAAAACAATATCATTTGAAACAAAATGTCAGAAGAGAGTAAGATGCATTTACTTTGATTTATTTATTTTAATAACATAATTATTTATATGATTCAATTAAAAACTTTGTATATTTAAAAATTACTGATTTTAAATCTCATTTAACTATAATATTGCTTTAAAGTAGTGTACTAAAACATCTGATCATGATTTGCATATAAATTTTACATTGGTATAAAAATATAAAATATTTATTTAATATATAAGCAAGTCACTTTAAAATATTTTACAAGCTACTATTTTGCTTCAGATTAATCATTAAATAATGTGAAAGTTTATTCTACATTACTTTCTCCTGTAGTATTCCTGTAAAAATATCATGTGATTATTCCAATTCTGAGTTTGGGGAAAAAAAATAGAACAATGTTTAACAGCTTTTCTATTTATTCTATTAGATTATAATATGCATGATTCTTAAAGTAAAAACCATATTAGAAATGAAACATAGTTTTACTAATAAAATTTCAGCAGCTGAAGCTAAATAATATTTGATTAATAATGAGGACCAAAATTACAATAATCCCTCAAGTTGACTAATTGCCTTGAATTCAGCAATCTGCAATCATATTATATCACAAAGTATTTGTATAAAAATATATAAGTTTATTTATTCCCAAGATTCAAATAACCATTGTTTTTCAAATCAGGTATTTTAGAAAAGCAGCTAATGGGAATCCTATTTGAGAACTTGGCTAGTACATACATAGAAGTCAGATAAGCTTTTTTGCATTTGTAATAAATTATTTTCTTTAAATCAATCAAAATTAGTTGGGAATTATAATTGGAAACATTTTCACAAATATTTGAGGGAAGGATAAAAATTCTCTAGAACATTTGAAGAACAATTTATATTGATTTAATATATGTAAATGTCAAATGCAGGAAATCAGGGACTACAGACTGCAGTTATAAAAAAAAAAGAGATCAGTGGAAACTATTATTAGATAGAAGGAAAAAAAGATGATGGATACTGTGAAATAGTAAGTGAAACAGAAACTCTAAGATATGAGTATTCTTCCAATGTATCAATAGAGACAGCTGAATACAGAATTAAAGATCAACTAATCAAAAATTCTTTATTTCTGCAACAATTCATAAAAAATGCTCCCATTTTCAGTTTTACATAAATGAAAAAAATCTTTATATAATATAATTGGCAAAGATTACAATAAAAATAAAAATTACATAACCACAAAAAAGAAAAATATGTACTGTTAAAATTGAGGATTCAGAAATTTGTGATGACAATGGTGATGATGAAATAACATTAGAAATTGGTAATAATTCATTTCAATAATACACCTAATATTAAATAATTTATGTAGAATTGTTTATATCTGTCCAAAAACCATTTCAACATTTTGGGAAATGAATGATAAACTATGTACACTGAAAAATGACAGTTTTTTTAAGACTTGTATAATTAAGTAATTACAACAACACAATGCTTGAACATGCCCAATGTATTCTTTCAAAATATACTAATAAAACTTATTGCAGCAAGAAATCAAAAAATGAAATTAGTTCTGTAATTATGTTCTGAAATTACAAAACTAATTTTGAAATTAGTTCTGAAATTAAAATTAACAAATCAATTTACAGCACTACTTGACAGTTAGAATACACATAGCATTCCTTTATTAATCAAATGCAAACGTTTTCGGTAGAACTTAGCCACCCTCTTCAGGTTACAATGATTTCAAAAAGTTCTAACATCGTAGAACAAACAAACATGGTAAAAAAAACTGTCTGCCTGTTATTCTATGTTCATTTGTTCTATGATGTTAGAACTTTTTTGAAGAGGATGGCCAAGTTCCACTCTCTTCAAAAAAGTTCTGAAGAGGGTGGCCAAGTTCCACCGAAAATGCTTGCATTTGATTAATAAAGGAATGCTATGTTACTCTAACTGCCAAGTAGTGCTGTAAATTGATTTGTTGATTTTATACTAAAGTTAGGCAGTGAATATCTGAGAATTATGGTTCTGAAATTAGTTCTGTAATTTCATACTAATTTCTGTATTAGTATGAAATTAGTTCTGTATTTTGCTATCATGGAAAACAAAATAGAATATGCCAGAAAAGCTAAATACAGGTACTCCTCACTTAACGATCTATCTGCTTAATGACTGCTCACACTTATGTCTGAGCTTACGACTATTTTTTTTAATGGAAAATTTGGTTTCTGCCCATGTGCATCACTTACAACTTCTATTGCATATAATTCCCTGCACTCGTAGTTCCAAAAATCTGAAGAAAAATACTTTGTGCATAATCAAGATAAAAACTTTTAAGTTTCCAAATTTGTTTCCAATATTTTCTAAATATATAGGAACAAGTTACTCTATTATCAATCAATTCGTTTTATAACTAAGTGGTGAGAACAGAATTCAGTTGTTAATTGAAGAGTATCTGTATTTAATATTATTATTGACTTGTTTGCCAGATGTGAATCACAGAAAACATATGTCACTTATCTTAAAGTTTGTAATTAGATCTGAAAAAATTGTTCAAGAACATTTTATCATATTACAAGAAATAGAAGAAACAAAAGAACAATCATTATAGCTGATGATTCAAAAAGTGCTTGAAGATTCAAAATTAGATTTTAGAAATTGCAGAAATACAATTTCTAAAATCTAATTTTGAATCCTCTAGAAATTGGTTATGATTATGAATCAAATATAAGAAAGAATAAAATGCTCAAATGCATATATATTACAAAAATCCATGAACATTTTTCATGGCTTGTGGTTGCCATCTCTGAATTTGGTTGTAGAGATGTAGGAATTTCTTGCACAGAAATGATTAATTTTTTAGTATTATCAACACATCTACATTTTATTTTCCACGTCTATAGGAAAATGTAAAATTTTAAAAGATAAAGTATCTGTTTTATTAACAAGCGACTCATGTTCAAAGTGTCAGATTAATTATTGAAAACTATTAAAATATCAAATTGTTGAAATTCATAATGCCTTAATAACTAAACAAATTGTTGTCTGATTCTGTTAGCAATTATGAAGGTTTAATTCTTTCCCAACAAATTTGTAACTTTTCATTTATAGTTATGCTAGTTTTATGATGCATCTTATATCATATAAATATTATGAGCAAAATTACTCAATTTAATACTATTTATATAAATTCCCTGAAAAATTATTAGAATTGTCCATAAAGTATTTAATTGAATATCAGTTGGGAGAGTTCTTTGAGAGAATCTTACTAGATGCTAGAGAACAAACAAATATTGGATGTTGAACCAGTTTTATTGAGAAAAGAATACAATGAAAAAAATGTTTGTTTGATTAAGAGGACAATAACAATGTTATCATAAATCCAGAATACAATAAAATCCAAACCAGCTTATAGGACCTTAGTGGTTTGGATTTTGTTGTATCTTAATTTGAGATCTAGTTGTCAATTTGGTATAATCCATAATAAAATTTAAAGACAAATATATTAAATAAAATTTTAACTAGTATAATATCATGTCAGTAATTGTATTTTGAACAAACAAGATCATTTTTTGAGACTGATGATTGCTTTTTTAAACCATAAATATTATTCCAGTTATTTTTATAATAAACTTTCTACTAAAAATGCTTATATTTTGAACTGAAACAGAGAGGTCAGTCTCTTCTCAGATGCTTATCATAATAATAAAATTGTTTAATTTATATTCTCAATGGTAGTTAAATAGTCAATATTATACATAATGGTGAGCTTAGTCACAAATAGTAATAACAGATGGATCACTGATGAATGAATATCTTTGCAATATAATGTAAATGTTCTGTTCATGAGCACAGACAAATGGACCAGTATTTGTTAGATTATACTCATCTAGTGTAAACATATCTTAAGAAAAATGCACATTGAATAATTTTGTGCTATTGTTTTATTGTCTATGCTCATTCTGTCAAGTGATTGAGGTATATAATTGTAACGTTTCTATATATTATAGTTTTAAGATAAGACACAGGGAAATCCACTGCATCCAGTAGCTTCTAACCTATCTTCCTTTCTCCTTGAATTCTTACTGACCAAACCCTCTCACCTTCCCTTCCCTGTTTATTTTTCTAGTGTCCCGTTGAGTTAGTAGTCAAGGCATGAGCTGGTTCTTACAATAATTATGAGTGAAGAAATTACTTTGTTCTTATTAATATTCAGTCATGAATATAGATATTACAGAAGCATTCCTATATAATACAAATAAAATTCTCCAATCTTACTTAAAATATTATTAGGTAATTTCCATTATTTATTTATGGATCATATTTTAATATTGAAAATTTCATCTTGTATTTCATTATGTATTGAACATTGCTATATATACTAAATTTAAAAATATATAAAATACCCAAAAAAGCTAAATATACTATATATTGTATAAAATAACTTTCTGAAACCTATTTGTGCGTTTCTTACCTCCTGTAATAGTATCATCATCTTTCTCCTGATCAGCTTTAACTTTATTTTTCTGTTTTTCATCAGTTACATTTTCATCTATAAACATTTTTCAATGAATAACGTAAAACAGCTTAATTAATAATTTTAATATAAATAATTTAAGCTACATAATAAACAGAAACATATATTTTATATAGATTTAAAATGTTATACTTTTAAATTACTTTTTAAAATTATTTTTCATTACATATGATAAATTTTTCATAATTAAATGATCAAAAAATCGTTTTTATTACCTGTTTGATCTTCTGGATACGCTTCTTTTCTTTTTGGTAAAACCATAATGTATATTTTAAATATAATTTAATTTGATTTAAAAAAACATAACAGTATAAAAACTCGAAGCAATCTATATAACTGGAAGTAACAACACATAACATTCGATTGCCACGCCACCATAAAGTAAAATTTTTATGTTTTTAAAAATTATTTTGACAAATTATTTATTAAATTAATTAAATACCCAATTTTCCAATTTTTATTTAAGAATAAACAAACTAATCATATGTGCTTGGGAAAAACAAGTAGTCTATTTTATCTTCTAATTACCTTCTTAAATAAAATATATTATACATTATATTCGAAATTAACAAAAACATAATATTCTTGTTGTTAACTATTTAGAATTGTATTATCAAGGATGTTTTATAGGATTATTTAAATTAATTAAATACATTTCTTTTATCTCAAAAGTAAAACAATATAAAAATATTATACTGTATTTATTATCAAAGATTGTTACGCTTGTAGTACTGAAAGTAAAATGCAATACTGTAATTATCAAAATTAATAACCAAAGTCAAATGGAAATAATGATTAGAAATCATTATGAAATGTTTGTGGAAATTTTGAATATGTTTGTAAATTCAGAATTAAGCAAATGTAGTACTGTCCTTGAGGGCCATGCACTTAAGATGTAGTCGAATTTCATAAAAAATGAATATATATATATATATATATATAAGGGATGCACAGACTTATTAACACCAAGAGCCGCATGGATTCACCATAACTTATAGAGCGGCCGGATGGCCGGGTGGTAACGCTGTCGGCGTGCCACGCAGGAGGACCCGGGTTCGCATCCCGGGTCTGGTATCTC
>WUQG02040071.1:0-10698 GCA_011317285.2 Androctonus mauritanicus | reverse complement strand
TTTTGTTATCAGATGTAATATGGCACTGATGATGGTTTAATAAAACTGAAAGTACTCTGCAATATCTATTTGTTCTTCACTTTAACTGAGAGCTAGTAAAAGACTATTATAAAATCTTAAGAATAAATCTATTTAGATTTATTCTTAAGATTCTTAAATCTATTTAGATTTATTCTTAAGATTCTTTAAGAATAAATCTGAAATGTAAAGCTTATTTATGTTATTTAGGACTTTCTGAATAATGCAGGCTAAAATGAAAGTAAATAGAAGGCCTTTCATGGTGAACTTTTGTACAAGTTATATTGCTTAATTGATTTTAATTGAATCTGATATATATATATTTATTTATTATTCTACTTAGTGTTTCCTAAAAATTTTGATTCAATTGGATTAAAAATAAAGAGGATATTTAATAATGTATTAAATCTTTCTGTCACAAAAATAGTTTTCATCTAAAAAAAATAAATGATATACAATCAAAAACATCTGATGTGTAAAATAATAAGCCAACTACAGTACTAAGATATTAGGATAATTGGCGACTAATTTTTTTTTACGTTAGATATTTTTGATTAAAGTTTACAAAAATAAAACCAAAATGTCATATAAAGTTTTACCACAACTGATGGAAAAGAAATGCAACTAGTCAACATCAATTGCCTTAAGCACAGATTGATATTTAAATTAGCAAAAAATAATGTATAAATATATACTCATTATATAAATAACAGAAATTTTATACTGCATATAAACTAGGTATTATAAATGTGTCCTGGAAAATACAATATTTCTTCATGCTATAATTTGTTTTATTTAAAATAGAAATAAAAGAATTTTTATAAATATTGATCACAATTTAAAATTGCATTTTATAAATTATATGTGCAAAACTAAAATGATTCAGTAATAAAAGAATATAAGAAGAAAATTTAAATAGCATTTAACGTGTTAGAATCAAACAATATGACAAGCTTCCAATAATGAATATCCTTATATATATTAATTTTTATTTCTGATTTTTTCTTACATTTGATCTAATAAAATATTTTATTAAATTTTGCATAATCTTCCCTTTTCATAGTGTAATTTCAAAATGAGAATAAAAAGGTGAAATTAATTCAGAAAAATATAGTATTAACATGTAAAAAGACATGAAAAAATACTTCAAATGCATTTTTATGTTCTTAGATATAAAGAACAATATTTATAACAAATATTTTTCTCAATCTTTCTGAATCTCATTCTTCAGAATTTTACTCTACTTAAACTTTTTCCATTATAATTAAAAATTATTTATTTTTGCTAGGCCATGTTTGCCAAAAACTGAAATATGTTTTCACAATCAGGGAAGGCATAATAAAAGGAAGATATTTTCTTGAAATTTTCAGGACATCTTAAAAAATAATTAAAATATTCCAATTTATCAAAATATTAAAGTTTTTTATAAAATTACAAATACTAATGCATTGTTATGGTAAGCTAAAATTCCAATAAATATATTGCAAAAATTACTATCATCTTGGTCTAAAAACTTTGGTAAGCAATATTTACTTTATATTAAATTTTATGAAACTTATAAGGAATATAAAGAAAAAGGTCCATCGTATGCCCTTCCAAGCTGTGCGACATTGATAGATGATATACCTGTAATTGAAATGCTTATAAATGGCCAAGAAGAGTTAAGAAAGGAAAGCCTCAGATGGGAATATAAAGAGATAATATTAGAAAAATAATTGATTCTCAATGGCTATAGATAGTACAAGATAAGTACATATGGAAACAAGATGATGAGACATTTATCCAGCAGTAGATTAAAATATAAATGCTGATGATGATGTTATGCTGAAGTTTTATTCTTGCTACTTAATTGTTCATTTCTGATTATTTATTCATAGCTACATGAAATATAGCATAGAAATAGTCTTAATTTGTCATTACAGAAATTGAAAATCAGATTAGCTTTAGTTACTGTGTGGATATTTTACTTATTTACAAACCATTTCCTCAATTATTTTTTTACAATATTTTATATTTTAAAATACAATAGTAATAATCTTCTCAACAATAATTTAATTATAAGCCTATTTATTTATTTTAATAAATTGAGTATACTTATATATGTTTGATTAACCAAACAATCTAGTCCTGATTAGTTTGAATAATCAACACTTTACTGTAACTGGATTAAAATTAATATATCAATTATGTTCAATGCCATATTTAAATACTGGAAGAAGAGAGAGTGCCAGAAACAAAAAAGGCCTCTAAAACAAGGCAATGTTTTGTTCTTCATTTTTGTTTTTTTAATGCAATTAAAGAAATTTTGATTTTATCTTTATTATTAACTTTTGGGTTAAATTTTTTAAAATCTTCATTTGTTGAGGAAGGGAAGGCAGAGATGAATAATTTTCTCAATAGAAGTCAATGTACATTGCTAACAGAATATAATTTAGTCTTATATATTTATTCTATTTTAAAGAATTAAGATTACAGTTTTATAAATTCAAGATTTTACTATATTTTCAAATAAATGTAAAAAATTGGAATATTGTGAAACTTATCTTACCAAAATCAGGATTAAATATCTCTTCAACTACTAATTGGAAAAATTCTTTTGATACACCTCCTTCATCGATGCCTTGTTCACCTTCAAATTCCACAACCAGTTGTTTTTTTAAATTATTTGGATTTTCCATGGCAACCATTTCTAACTATTAAATATAAAATTATTTTTATATTTGATAAATATATTTCATATTAAAATTGTTGTAAATAATTTATTAATGAAATCTATGAAATACATTGAATTTTTATAGTTCAATAAATCATTAAATTTCATATAATTCAAAATTCATTTCCTTTATTATTCAGATTAACATTCCAAATATTTATTATCTATATACAAAATATAAATGATATCCAAACAAGACTACAGCAAAAAACTGAAATACCAACTTAACAATTTTATTGTTAATTAAGCTAAAATAAATTTATTATTAATAAGTGCATTAAACTTACAAGTTATAATTAATTTGTTTTTTATTTGAGAATTATTGTTTATTCTGAAATTGTGAAAATATAAAAATATAATAATTGATTCAAAAGTTATTAGTGGATAATCTTATAAATCTTACTTTCCAAAACAGGTTAAAGAAAAAAAGTTATCTATTGTCATCATTTTAAATATACTTTTTCATCTATTGAGAGAGATAACTCATTCCATATTTTAAAAGTTGTTTATATAAAATTTTTTATCATTTAAATAGATTTTTGGTTAGAGATGCTGATTAGAATTAGGGCAAATCTGAAAAGGTCAAATTTTCTCAAAAGCAAACAGGTGACTCAAGCTTGAATTTTTATCCTTAAAATTTTTTTTTAAATTGGTTAATGCTATTTATTAAAAATAAACAAATTATTCTATAACTTGAATGTGCCAAAACAAAGAACAAATCTACAACAATGCTTATTGGCGAAAGGTTTCTTACTTGTTCCATTTAATATTTTTAAACATTTTATTACAGAAAAGATATTGCAATTATGGCAGCAATCAAAGAATAACAAATCTATAACAGATTCTATAATATTCAAAGGAAATCATCTATCATAGAAACAGGAAAGAAAATCATCTTAGCAAAATGTTATAGAAGGCAAATCTTCTCACTTGACAATACCTTTTATGGATGAAGATCTAATCTTTATTGAAAAAAATTGTGTGCATCCAATGGTTTAACCTTTTCAAAAATGAAAAATGAAGTGTGAGTAGAATATAGGAAAATAAAAGAAAAGAGGGATAGGATTCTATCAGAAAAGAAGTATGACAGGTCCCTAGCAGAAACGAACAGGCTTCCAAATATCCTAACAAGCACAAACTCCCCTAGTGATTAAATTTTGTATTAACAGGTTTCTTTAGTCAATTAAATACACAGATGAAACAGTGGAAGAATTCAATCTCTATCATGAGATGATGATTGAAGAACAATTTTGTGATCTTTGCAATTTGCAATGAAATACATATTAGTCAAATTCCCTTATTTTTTACTGTTGAACATTTACAGCATTTTAATTGTTCTGCTTTTAATCTTTTAGATTTTTGAAATGATTTTAATTATTCTAACATTTTTACATTTTTATTAGATATTAGTTTTTATATGGCATTTAGTCTTTCTTTTAACTTATTTTAAATAAGCTACAATCTTTTATGCCATTTCATGAATTTAATTTTTATATCTTCTAATGACATCATTGTTGTTTTGTTTGATATTATCAATTGTCTTTTTAAATAATGTTTTTGAGAGTTATTGTTTATTATTAATTAACTTTGTGATTTTTTTTTAATAAAAAACTGTTAATATTTATATTGAATGATAATTAATGGGCTTTGAAGAGCAATGCATTAACAATTAATTTCATAAAAAAATCTTGGGTAGTTCTAACTTGGCCTTCATAACATCTTGAGCTCAGATTTTTGAAAGCATTTGAATTTCAAGCAACTCTTAATTTTTGCTATATTAAAAGATCAATTCAATATATCATTTTCTTCTTCTTCTTCTTCTTCTTATAATAATAATAATAATAATAATAATAATAATAATAATAATAAGAAATAGAAAACCATTATTTTCTATTTCTTAGAGAGCATTTCATGATTGAGATTATAAGAAAAAGTTTGTTCATTAGGAAATACATGCTATTTTTTTAACATTTATTATACAATATATATTTATTGTATAATAAATCTAATCTGCTACTGCTGATAAAATAACTTGTAGAAATTTTCCTTATCCATTCAATCACATTACATTTCTTTAAAATAAAATATTTCTCAATTCCCAAAATGCACCAAGTTTAAATACTTTATAAAAAATTTAAATATCATATTTGGCTGAAAATAAGGCAACTTCACTGCTTAATCAAATTTTCAGGAAGATAAAATATTAAATGAGAATAATTTTTCAATCTATTTTTTGAATAAACTTAATTTTTTGTTTGTTGAAATTTTCATCTTTTAACATTACTATTCATATTCAAATAATAGCAAAATAAAAACTTAGATATTATTGATGAACAATTCAAAAAATTATTAACATAGAAATTACTTCAGCTAGCATAACTAAAAAAAAATAAAACCATTGTAACTGAAAACAAAAGTAATAATTTCCTCTATATTGGATAGTGTCCTAGCAAGAAAGCATCATTATTGCTAGACTATTTTAGCAATAAACTAACTTATTTAAAATAGTATAAAATTGATTTTATTAATGTCAAATATTAAAATTTGAATTTACATGTGATAAACTAAATTATCCAACATAAAATATTACTTATATAAATCTATATAGAATTTAATGTATTAATTGAATATTAAAAAATAGCAGAAATATTATCGACTTATTTTATAACCAGATATTTTTTCAGAAACTTAAATATATGCAAACACTTACATGTTTAGCTTTTTCTTGAAAAGTTGTCTTATTTTCAGACAAATACAATAATTTAAATAAAATCTTATAAATAATGAAGAATATAAATTATATCCTAAAATTTAATTTCATAAAATACCATTTTAAATAAATAATGCATATTAATGTGCATAAAATTTAATAAATGCAAAATTTTGATTAAAAATAAGTACAATGGGTCCCTGATTTACAATAAGGATATATTAAAAATTTTTGTTCATAATTTGAATCTCTTGTAATATGAAACGCTGTCCTCCATAGATGCAATACTATATATGGAACTTATATTTCCTCATCATCAAAATCCAGCAAATAATCAACAAATCTTAAATATGAAGCATTTTACAGTAATGATAAATAAACACTATTTTTTACAGCAAAGAAAAAACATATATCTTACACTTAACAATTTATACATACATACATACATACATAAAACTGTATAAAATATTAAATGTTTTTATCAGGGCTTTGAACCATTATTTTTTCATTCTGGTTTAATGAAAAGTCCTATTTAATTTGTCGAGAACTGAACCAAATCAAAGTTTTTTTGGGTTTTGGTTTAGTTCCAAGGATCAATTTTTTAATTTTTTTATACGTTTTCATTTCAATAAAAAACAAAGTTTCTACAATAATTCAAAACATTTTACTACTTTCTTTTTATAATAAACATACACAAAATGATATTGCATTGATCATCACGTTTTACAATTTCATAAACCTAAACAAATTTTAACAGCAAATCAAGATATCAGAACAAAACCACCAACTAAAACCTTAAATTCTGCATATGAAATGTCACATTAATGCACATCAAAGTTCACCACCTGTGTTCGCAGCAAGTCATTTGTTTACAAACTGTAGCTATGAAAGGCTGAAGATGCAAAGATGCACAGTAGACTTCACAAGTACAGAAATGAGTCCCATCACAGAACAGATTAGACAATGTTATTTACTTCAATTCATGATGAACTGACTCCTAATGACCACTGGAATGAGGAGTGAGATGAGGCTAACATGCATGTGTATTGTGATCATGTACCATCTTGAAAATGAAATAAAACCAATTTTGTTTTTTGGTTCAGCCCTGATTTTTGTTTCAGAAAAATAACAGTTTTTTTCAGTTCAGTTCTGGTTCAAAGCCCTGGATTTTATATATATAAAATGTATATATTCATGTATAAGCCAAGTAATTCCCCCCAAAAAGTTTTTAAATAACGGGGTCAGCTAATACATGGAGCAAAAGCATTGGAAAATTTTTTGAAGATTGTAAGATTCACTGGGTCAGTTGCAAGGCATTTATGTTGTGCCTTCACACCACTGTGTGATCCTCAATATCTCTTCCTAATAAAAATCATTATCTTATACTGTGTTTACACTAGCAAAGTTAACTGGGATAAAAGTGTATGGACTGCAATAAATATGAATTGTAATTGCAATATATAAGAAAAATTTAAAAACACCAAACAAACAAATTGTAACAGGAAGAAAAGATATCTAAGATTGGAAAGAAAAATAATGTCAGAGATGCATTCCCCTGTGCAAAACTTCATTCCCAGCAGCATAAATCTAAAAAACAAAAAGAGATTATATATTGCAGGCAAAGGATCATGCTTGTGCAGATGTCAAGGGACTAGCACAGTAAACTCCACCTCAAAAAGAAATAATAAACAATAATTGGGAATGCATTGAAGCCCGGGAATTTTGGCTAAATGTCATGTTTTGGTCCTGGGCTTGGGGATGTTAAAAAGGGGATTGGCCACCCACATCGAGGAGAACAGGAAGAGAATGGGAGAAGAACAGATAGGAGAAAGAATATGCAATAGCTTTCACCACCGAGGTTTTATAACCATCTTCCTGTTCCTCCAGATGCACTGCACCAACAGGGAGTCGGATCCCATGTACAAGAAGAAAGATGTTTCCATCTTGAGGCATCAATTAATGATGCAAGTAAGGCACTGGAAAAGAAGACCCCCCCAGAAACTACTGATTGGTCAATGAATATAAATAAGTCACTGGGTGGATGAAGATCAGACTGAGAGAATTTTGAACTGTGAACTATCAGTGCTGTACATCCAAATTTGTAAAGGTCAAATCGTACCAAATATCTTCTGTCAAATTGAGTTATTTATCCTTCTGATTTGGGTTATGATGTAATTATCTCTCTCTCAAATAAAGATCCAAGGTGTTAACTGTAAAAGTTGTTTGTCATTGTGTTCCTGAGTACCTCCTTCATCCTTACCCACATTACAATCCACACATTGTCCTCCACTAGGCAAACCTGGCTGTTTGTCAGTATTGTCTCATGCTGATACTGACTGGTGTCAGATCCTGACGATATCAACACAAGGCCAAGGCCTGTGGAATTATATCGCCCACTGGCATACCACAAAATTAACCTTGATCAAATTAACTGGGAGTACAATAATCAGAATAATTTCAGTGTTCATACAAGATTAAGTTAATAAAGATTAATCAGTTGTTCAGTTCCATATAAGCAAGTGACACAATAATCCAGAAAATTTTTTTGAATATGGAGTGGAATATCAGAATTTGGATCTATAGTGTTTAATACATTATTATATTAAATTAAATATTAATATGATGGCTCATAATATATACAATATATTATATAATATACATCTAAATTTCTTTTGTTCAACCTACAGTCATCTAATGAGTGAATAAACTTCTGTATCTGTCCAATTTACAGCCCTTTTATTAGATTTGTTATCTGTGATTTCCATTTTATTTATGGATTGATAAACCACAATCAAATTGTAAACTATAATCTTTGAAAATGACTACCATCATTTTCAAAGATTACAGTTACTTCAGTGTGATGTCACTTGTCACTACCCAATTGAAGAGTTAACTTCATTCTGGGAACGGGTTATTATTCTGTTCTATTCAAAAGCAAAACTTGATCAGGATTAATTTTGCTAGTATGGATGTAATATTACTGACTTTTTCAATTTTTATTATTAAAAATATATGAATATGTATGAGTATACATAATTTAATATTTTTTAGATCTTAAAAATCAGATACTGATAAAATATGATTGAAAATGCACAAATCCGATGCATTGTGTCTCTTTGCAGTATTAATGCATCCTATGGTAGCAGCGTGATCTGCCATATTTATTTCTAAAAAATATCTATGAGTCATTCCATATCAAGTGGACTAATTTTAAAGAGGATTCCTGTTTACCTTTTTCAATTTTCTTGAAACTTAATACAAACATGCATATACATTTCAAATGAACTTGTGTAACAGTTTAGTTCAAGATATGGTATAGTTGAGACACTAGAGTTTTTTTCTGAAGATCCTTGTATAATACAAATTCAGTCACTAATAATCTTTACATTTTGAAATATTACTGTTACATATCATATCAGTTAGCATTCTAAATCTTTGTATTGTTATTTAGTTTCTTATGCTGAATCCAAAAATTTTGTTATAACAATTGACAAGATTTTGTATTTGTCTCAATTTGGATTAATCATGGCCTTAAAAATTTATCCCAACAAATTTAAGCATGACTTTTGACAGCCATAACTCTGAAATAAGAACTGATGGCATCATCATCATTCCTTATTTCATTCACCAACTGCAAGTCTTCAGGCCGGTCAAATAATAGTTCTCATGCTTATTTACTGACTGAGATATTTGCCTTCAAAAATAAATTCAAATTTAAATGATGTAATTTTACCCATGTTCAAGGCAAAATAAGTAACAATACAAAGATTCAGAATGCTAGCTGATATGGTATGCAACAGTACTATTTTGAATTTGTATTATACAAGGATCTTCAGAAACCATGTTCAAGAGCAAATATTTCATTGTTTGACATATTCAATTTTTTTTTTTGCTATCATTGTAAAGAGCAGGTCATACATAAGCCATATGAATCATGACTTTTCCATTTTGAATCTTGCCATTTAAATCTTTACATTTTAGCTAAAATATTGGATGGGTATTTTTGCATGATATATTTACGATTTATTATTTTGTCAGTTGTATGAAAGAAATGCATAGTTAGGACAGCTATAAAACTTAAGGCTTGAAATTGAATTTTGTAGATTTTGAGTTTCAATCAAATGGTGTTTTACAGTTGGTACAACAGGAACACATTCTATAAGTGTATGCACAATCCATCAAAACATTAAAATTGATATTAGCAGCAAGTCCTAATGAATGTGATTACAAAGTTCTTATTTCTGCAATTTAGGGACAAAAGGCTATATACTTCATAGATATAAAAAATGTCCATGAAGAGATGAATTGAAAAAATGTTTGTAGAATGTAGAACATTTGTAGAATGTTGAAAACTATGACCCAGAAGATAATATTACAGTGCCTTGCCAAATTATTAGACCCAAACCAAAAAATCAATGATTTATTCATTTTGGATGTGATAATTCGATATAATTATTGTTAGGATTTCTTAAATATTTATGTACATTGTGTCTTAGCAAATAAAAAAATATAAAGAAGTCATTTGCATATAAAATATTTATAATAATAAAATAAAAATTTGACAATTGAAAATCAGTATTTTATATGTCTACGCTTAGTTGCCAGTAGTAGTTCTACCTGATAAGGCATAATTTTTATACAATCTTCTATTTTTGTTTTCATCATTGAACTATTGTCCTATATTCTAATAAGGGCCTCTATGAGGGCCCTTTTAATTGTAGGAGCAGTTTTACTAATTTCAGTCATCATAAACTACCAAATATTATTGATCAGGTTCATATCCAATGAATTCCCTGGTCAATCAAGAATTTGATTATTATTTTTGGCTAAAAACTTGCCTATCACTTTTACTTTATGGCACTTTGCATCATTCATGCATAAAAATAGGGTTTTCTCTCTCTTCAGATCATTCCCTCATTTGCAAAAGTAGCCATTCTTTCAAGACCACCTTATATTGGTCAGTTTCCATAGTACCCTCCACTATATATAAACGTCCTGAACTCTTGATACTGATTGCAAACCATACCATGATGGAAAGAGGATATTTGCTGGTAGAAACAATCCATTCAGGATGAAATTTTTCATCTAGTCTTTGTCTTACAAACTTTGATTTTTCAGTCATCATTTGGAATTTACTTGTCAGAAAAACAAATCTGAGAAACAGAAAGAACCTCAACAGTTATTTCAAAAATTTGATTAGTAAATTAATCAAAAGAAACAAAATAACTATTAATTACTTTTCCAGTCATCAATTATA
>WUQG02040060.1:0-10698 GCA_011317285.2 Androctonus mauritanicus | reverse complement strand
CTTGCTCTCACATGAAAAGAGGAAGCTTTTCTGAACAGAGTGGTTACAGGAGATGAAAAATGAATTCTGTACCACAACATTAAATACAAACATCAGTGATTTCCTAAACAGATTGTGCCTGCAGTAGTGGGTAAATCTGGACATTTTCCTTATAAAGTTTTGCTGAATGTTAGGTGGGATATCTAAGTCATAATCCATTACAGGCTTCTTCCACTGAACCAAATCATTACAGGGAAGATCTGCTGTCAGCAACTAGAGCATTTATGCACTGCCTTGCAGGAAAAATGTCTGGCACTCTTAATTATAAAGATGTGGTTATTTAACAGGAGAATGTGAAACCATACACAGCCAGAATGGTTGCCAAGTTGCAGGAATTTGATGGGAAAAACTTCTCCATCCAATATATACCACTGACCTTGCACCCCTGATTACCATCTGTTTTACAACCTTGAGCAATATTTTGCTGAGAAAAAACTTTGAAATGTCAAGGAGGTGCACTGAACCCTATTTAAGTTTTATGGATCAAAATCCATGGACTTCTTCAAGTTTGGCATTCAAAAACTTGTTGAACAGTGGAAGATGATTGTAAGTACTGCAGATACTTATTATGATGAATAAAAGATCTGTTCCAGATAAATTTCGTTTGTTTTTTTATGTGTGCAAAAAACACTTTATTTATGGGATGACCTGATATTTAGCATAATTATATTTATTCTAAACTTTCTCTTAAAAATACTATAGTAATTAACAATATTTTTCATATCATTATAATTAATATAAAATTTATTGATTATAATATTAAAACATAAATTTAATTATTATACTTTTATAGGGAAGAATTAGATATTGATATGAAAGATATTTATTATAAAGTGTGCTGTGTATTACTACCTTTTCCGTTTCTTGGTTTTAAAAGGCATTTGGTACGTGACAGTCCAGACTTCTGGGGACCATTACTTGTGGTGTTATTATTCTCCTTGGTATCACTTTATGGTCAATTTAATGTAAGTAATAAATATTGAAATTTGTTTATTATTATTATTATTATTATTTACTATATAAAGATTTATTATATTTTAAAAAATATCTTTATTAATTATCTATGTATTTAATCCCTTGATGTCTATAGGCATCAAAGAAGTGGAACAAAAAACACAAAAACAAGTTAAAAAATTTAATTCTGATTTTATTAATCCAGCTTTTGCAAATTGGTTTTTTCTGTGTATTTGTTGAAAATAGCCCTTTTGATGGTGGCTCCTAAATTTTTTCAGTTGCCAAAATATTTTTAAAAATTATATGTAAATAAATATTGTTTATAATTGAATAGTTTGATAGAGTTTGAATTTTTTTTATTCCATGTTGTTGATTTTTTAGTCTAATCTATCAAATATATTCCAATTTTGGGATGAAATAAATAATATTTTTGAAATTTTAAATAAAAATTGAAATTTATTTAAAATTTAAAATAAAATGCTGAAAACCAAAAAAAAAAAAATATTCCAAATAATAGAGAAATATTAATTAAATCAGTTAAAATGAACTAAAATATATCTTAATTATTCATTTTTTGTTTCAATTTCATCAAAATTTAAGAGAAAATCATGAAAAATAAACACACACTGAGGCCATTTAAAGAGGTGTGACACTTTTATTGCTTTATAGCAGCCACTCAGCTTCCTGGAAAATTATAGCCAAGCATATTTTATCTGCATTGTGTAATATTGGTGGGTTGCTACAATAAATCATCTACAGTCCAATTAATGGAACAGAAAATGTATTATAGTTGTTTATGTATAAGATGAGATCATTTTTATATATATAAGAATTTTTTTTATATAAATAAAAAAAATTTATAAAAAGTTACTACTAAAAATCATATAAATGAAGTAAGGACAAGTTAATTAATATATAATATTAATAAAAATGACAATATTTTACTGAATTCATGTAAGTTTTTTAATAATTATATGACTTCATTCAACAAAAGTTATGTAACTCTTGATTTTTTTTTATAATTTTCTGAATGTTTCAAATGAATTTCATCATGGCTCATTTTGTTCAAAGAACATGTCGCTATCTAAAAATATCAACTATTTCATTGAATGGCTAAAATTTCATATAAAAAAAAATTGTTTTTTCTTCCATCTCATGTAAGTAACAAAAAGTTGCAAAAAATGTAAATTAAAAAAAAAACTGCTTACATTGGTATAGAGAGAGCAAAAAATGAAATAAATCCTGTAAATTTCAAAAGATTTCAATGAAAATTAAGAGAGATTTCACCATTTTCATCTTTATTTTGCATATTAATTAATTTTTTAATTTTAAAAAATATCCAGCACTCAAGAAGTTAAATAATTGTTTATGAAAAATTCAGTTTAATATCATAAAATATTATAATCATTAGAAAATCTCAAAAAATAAATGTTAATTTTTAAAAATTAAATTAAGTATTTTTTATCACTTTTAATTTGAAAAGTTGCCAAAATGGATTAATCTTTTGAGGTCCTCATTATTTAAATTCTGCCTGCAGCTGCTGATTGGCAGTTAATGGTAATTAAGCCTAATTTGTATGCAAAAATAATAAATTATAATATCTCATTTAATTTTATTGAAAAACTGAAATTTTTATTGTTTATTCATTTTTCATTCTGATTCTAATAGTGTGAATGTTTTTTTTAGTTTTATTTTTTTCACAGCTTTTCATTCTGTATATGATATCAATGAAAACATGATTTTTTTTTTTATATGAAATCTTAGCCTTCTAATGAAATTATTAGCATTTTTGGATAGAGCAAGTCCACTGAATAAAATAAACCATGAATGAAACAAATCAGTCCATATTTTAAAAAAATCAATAAAAAAAGTATTATGCAGATTTTGATTAATAAAAATTAATAAAGATATGTTTTATAATAAGTTCAAAAATAGCATAAATTTATTAAAATATTGTCACTTTTATTAGTAGTTTATATTTATATAAACTACTAATAAAAGTACTATTATAGATAAACTACTATTATAGATATGTTTTTTCTTCATTTCAGTAACTTTTATTTAAATTTTTAAAAATTTTCAAATTTAGATTAAAAAAAAAACCCAACATATATGAAAATAGTCTCCTCTCATACATATACAGCTATATAATAATAATCTTATTCTAATTGTCCTTGAGATGCTTTATTGCTGCACTACATCCAATGCCACATGCAGTAAAATAGGTTTGATTGAAATTTATCAGGAAACAACTGGCTGCTGTAAAATGATAAAAGTACCATGCTCTTTTAAATAGCCTGAGGAGGTGGGAGGATGATTTTTCTCATTTTTGCATATAGAACAGTAAAAATAAAACAAAAAATGAATGACTAAGAAATAATATTGTTCATTTTATTAGAATTAATCAATATTTTCATATTGTATACAATATTTTATAATTTTTCAGAATATTATAGTTTGTCATAGAAAAAAATTCAATTTTTACTTAAAATTTCAAAAATATTTATTTCATACCAAAATCAGAATTATTTTCATATAATAGATTAATCAAAAAGGAATGATGAAAAAAATCCAATTTTACTAAGAGGATCCATTCAAAACAACTTTTCATAAAAATGTAATTAAAAAAAAATTTAGGAACCATCATTAGAACTGCATATTTTCAGCCAGTAAGCACAAAAAACCAATCTGCAATATCTGTATTAAATCAGGACTGAATTTTTTTAACCCTTTATTTATTGTTTTCCATTCCACTTCCATGACATGTTTAAATGTCAACAAACGTTTAATGAGTTAATATTTCCATTGCATTACATTCATTGGTAAATGTGAAGAATTGTGACCATAATAAAGATTTTGATCTCAATTATAAAATATTTATATATGAATTCTTTAAGTGAATTAATTAAACTGAGTCAAATGAATATTTAATTTTGATTAAAAAATTAACAAATTGTTTATTTTTCAGTCAAAATCAAAAATTGAAATTAAATAACTATTAAATAATTATATATATAATCTATATTATTACACTATTAATAAAGTCCAAATAAAAAGTAAAAATTGACTTTAATTACATTGTGATGATAAATTATAATTATTTAAAAAAATTAATTATTAATTCATGGACATATGTTGTCTGGCAATTAACTACAATTCATTATTATTTTAAACTAGTAAACCCGTTGCAGCTATGCCAGCAATAAAGTAATATGTCAGTGATTGGGGAATGATTTTATAATTTAATGGTTTCAAAATTTAATCTAATTATTAGGCAAAATTTCTTTATTATTAACAAGGTTTGTCTTATTAATTAAAAATATATTTCTTTATAATATTAATTACTAAATTTTTGGAATAATTGGAAAGATCGAATTACAAATTATCTGAAGCATTTGCTGATGATGATGCAATATATAATTGACCATAAGAAAATACATTTTTCTGAATAAACTCCAATTGAATTCAAAAATCAGCTTGAATCTTAATTATTGTGATTTCATATGCTGATTTCACTGGGAACTTCTTCACCATTCAAACAGAAAATCATGATTACTTGACTTAAGAGTCATTCTGGGAATTAAAGCATATTCACCAACTTGACACACATTGATTGGTCTCTTCCCAACTATTTTCTTAACAATTAATTTAGCACTGTTGGATAATCAATCTGCAGTTGCCTTATTTCTTAGCAACTTTACAATTATTCTGTATTTTGTATCCAATTTAATTAGGAGTAATTCCAGAAGTTTTTATTGAATTTAATTAAATACTCCTCTGGGACTAAAGCTTTTCAACAAGGATGTTGAAAGGTGTCATTGGGCTGGGGGGAATTTAAATGGGTTCCAAGTAAAATTGTAAAGTTATAAGATTGAGATAATTTATTATCCTACTTCAGACTCTAATTTTCAGCACCGTCCTTCTACAGTTAATTATTGCATTAAAAAAAATTGTGGGATGATGTCTGGATTCCTATGAATCCTGGGCCCAGGGATTTTTATTCCATCATCTCCCTCTTGTCAGCCCTGCTTTTTGTTGTTCTTTTGAAAGTTTATCTGCCTTGAGGCACATGCCATGAATCCAATTAATCTTTCTTGATTTCATTAGATATTCTATCCACTGGCATGTGACCATACAGTTTAGAAACAGAAAATTCAATTGTTTTTCTTGCTGAAAAGTGTGATGTGAGCATATGACAGTTCTAAAGCCATTCAGTTAAGTCAAAATGAAAAATTTTTGTGAATTAATGTATAATTATCATCCAAGAGATATTATACTGGTGTTACAAATATGACTGAAAATATTTCTGCATTTTTACATATTCTTTATGTACATGAATCTATCAAGTAATATTATCTAATATATTTGATAATGTATAAGTATGTAAAAATAATAGCAATGCCTTTGAGAGTATTTACGAATAAAAGTGTTATCTGGGTTCAAAATCTTCTTGCACCCAGCTTTATTTTTGTATTTTTCTCCCATTCAACAAATCACATTGTCTTGCAATGTGACATCATTCTTTAGTTTCTCTAATGAAAATTTCTCAAATTATTTTCTGAACTGATTCCTATACGTGCTCATTTGTTATTTGGAGAAATGGTCATTGGCATATAGTGTCCATTGTGAATGTTTTCACCAATAGAATTGTCTAAGTTTGACGTGTGACTATTGATTGACAAACATCTTAACATACAGAGAAATTTCATAAAAAAATTTAAGGATGAACTTATTATAGTATTTTGATTACAAGCATAAACTATCAACTGAAGTGAATGGATAAGACAACATCTGCAGTCTGACTGACTGACTATCAATCACTCATTCACCTCCTTAATCATTTGATAAAATCCTCCGTTTTATCATTTGATAAAATTATCCAATGGTAAATAGCAATTTTAGAGGGGAATATTCAGTTTTATTTTCAATTGCAAGAAGCAGCGTGATGTCACAAACATTGCTGATTTAAAAAAAACATACAGATACATTAAAATGGAATATGTTTGTGAAATTTATTGATTTTTCTATTATATACTATATATCCTTTTTAACTATTAAATAATGCATAATTATTATCTGAGAAATAAGACCTAACTTAATCTATCAGAAAGTCAACATCTCAGGTGGATACATTGTGCCGTCTATTGAATAAGTTAAAAAATTATTCCAATATTTGAATTTTTTAATATTTTTTTAGAATGGATATTTAAAAAAATATTTAATTGTCACAAACTTTAAGTTCAACTCATACATATTCAAATCAAAAAGATTTATAAAGTTCTCTTGAATGGTCTTCGAGATATTTCAGTCTAAAGTAGTACATAGACTACTGAGGATAAACAAATTATTATATAGATTAATTTTTTGTGTATAATTTTGATATACACTAAGCAAACTATTATTATTATAAAATATAGGGGTCTATAACATGTGACAGGAATGCATTCCAAATTTTTGATTGTAACTTGAATTATCAAAATTCTGTTTCATTTGAATTATTGTAAAAAATAAACATGATAAAAAACTATTTATTAAAATTGTATGTAGTTATAACAAAAAAATAAAATTTTAATTTATTTTGTTTAAGTAAACAAAATTTTAGCATAAAATGTAAATATTTAACTAATAGAGGTTAAGAAAGCAGAAATAATTTTCCTGGAAATGTTACATTGGCTATAGAAATTGCTGAGTTTGATTTCTTTTCTAATGTTTTCATAAGTTATAAATACTGATTTACCTAGGTCATTTTCAGACATATTCTTGAAATATATAGAAAATGTTTTTTTCTTAAACAAATTTTTAAAAATGTCCAATATTATTAGAGACATTTCTGGAAATATTCTTAAACTAAAATTAAACAACTGACTATAGAAGTATTATATGATAGCATATCATTCCAAAGAGTATGCTAAATCTAGCCAATGCAGTCTTTTAAATAAGTAAAATAATTTATGTATTAGTTTTAGTAAAATAATTATCATAATAAAATTAATAATTAATGTTTTTAACAGATATAATCAAAAAATCAATATTAATTTCAAGAAAATTGGATTTATTTTTGTAAAATAATTTATAAGAATGAACTTTTTTGAGAATTATGTAATTTTAAGACAATATTAATTGAAAATTATAAAACTTTTTATCAAATTAACAAAATTGTAATGACTATGTTTATTATCATATTAGGCTAAAATTCAAAGGTTGCTTGACAGTTAGTAGTTCAAGAATTTAAAATGAAATTGCAAGAATTAAGCTAAATTGATTTATTATTATTTTTATTATTATTATTATTATTGTATACATAATTATATTTATGGTAATGCTTTTGGAATGCCTTTAACATCATTAGAATAAACTAGCATTAGGTTTCTGGCATCTAAGAACCAATTGGAAATTTTGACATTGGAAGTAGTGAGAAATGACACAAATGTACAAATTTTCATCTAATGAACAGTTTTTAAAGTTCCAATTATCTTTATAAATCAAAGGAAATCTGTATTATAATTTTATTATTTTAATGTTTTCATGTTGCAATATTATAATTTGGGAAGTAAAATGTTTCTGTCTGGAACCAATTAGAATTTTTTACATTGAAATTAATAGAAATTTTATTTTGTTCATTATTATAATATAAATAAATCAAGTTTTTCAAATTAAACCCATAAATTAAGCATTATTTATTTTATTAATTTTTTTTCTAATTGTAACATTTATAATGTGGCATTGAAGTTCAATATGTTATAGAGTAAAGATTCAGCTAGAATATTGGTCTGAAAATTATAGATAAAATGGATTTTACAGTACATTTTTTATAAAATCATAGCCTTAAAAAATATACTAAATATTATGATATACATTGTAATTTTAAATTTTATGTTTCATTTTGAAATTTCAAATGATAAAATATAAAAATAAATGCTGTTTTAGTATAATGTGGCCATATTGTTTTTAAATTAAAGTTTAAAAATTTTTATTGCAACTTATTATTAAAGAAAATCAGAATTAAAAATTAATTTCGTTTTGTATATTTCAGGTTGTTTCTTGGATTGTTACTATGTGGATATTTGGATCTCTAGTTATATTTTTATTAGCAAGGGTTTTAGGAGGAGAGGTAATTATTTTATTATTTATAATTTATAAATCATTTTGTTTTATTTTCCAATGAAAAATTAATTTTAAAGAAAATTATAATCAATTAAAAATAACTATTTTAGAAATATAGTAAGAAGCTTAAAAGAAATGCTTATTATTGCTCTATATATCTTTTATTATGATAATTTGTGATGATTTATATGCAAAACATTAAACTTTTTTTAAATAGTTATAATCAATGCAAAATTTTTTCAGGTAAGTTATTCCCAGTGCCTTGGAGTTATTGGATATTCAGTGTTACCCCTTGTAATTACTGCAACTATTTTGCCATTACTATATTCTTTGGTTTATATTAGTATGTGTGTAAAGGTAATGATGTTTCATTATTCATTTAAATATACAATAAGTTTAATAATTTTATGAAATTATTTGTATATATTGCTCAAAGAGGACAGAATAACGTAACATATTATCACTTATTTATTGTATACAATATTTTTATTTTAAAGTAGTTCAGTAAAATAACTTGAAACTAATGCAAAATAGAATTACCATAAAATTTTTACAAAAAATTGTTCTTAATTGGTTCTTAAATTTTAGTGCTTAAATCAAATAATTATATCTTGGATGGTATTTCTATATACAGGAGCTCAAACTTACAACAGGGTTTTTTTAAAATATTTGATCGTAATTCATATCTTCAAACCATGAATATGATTTTCCATATGCATAATGTCATAAATGGATGTTTAATTCCTCCATTCACTAAAACTTGAAATATTTAATAAATTTTTTAAAAAAGAAATACAGTACAGTAATATTAAATAAATGGGATATAAGACCTGGATTTAATCCTAGGTCTCAGAATAGAAAGCCAAAAACATTTCCACACAGATGATCTGGCTAATAATGAAACATTATTAAAATAGGATGCAGCTATAAAAAAAAAATAAAATTCTACTTATTCATTTTAAGATCAACAATTCTAAGCACTTAAAATGAATGCTAGAATTTTATTTTCTTAAGAGTTTAACCAGTAAACTATGAGAGAAAAAATGACTTGTTCTGATAATGTTGCATTGGCTGCAGGAATTGCCAAGTATGATTTATTACTTTCATAATCATGTATAACTCTTGAGATAGATAGATGTGCCTCATTTCCAGTACATATTTTATATTAAGAGTTTTTTAAAATTACTTTACTTTAAAACTATCTAACACATTTAAATAAATATCTTGTATACAGGATATTTCATTGATTTATTTTTTTAGACAATGATTTTATTAAAAATAATGAAAATTGTAAAAATGAAATATCAAATAAAATAGATGTTTTGTCTGGTTATTAAATTTAAATTTCTCATTTTTTTATACTTTTTCCAACTAAATAAATATTTGTTTTCAATAAAGATGGATTAGCTATTAAATAAAAAATTAAAATATTGTGAAAAATGAAGAAAAGAATAAAGACATCAAAAAATAGACTTTATTTTATAAGAGCAATATAAAAATAAATGTTCATTATGATTGAAAAATATAAAGGTTATTTCAAAAAATTATTACTAATATTGAAATAATGACAGACTTTTGTAACATTTTAATTATATCAAGTTAATGGGTCCATTAATATACAGTACAATATAATGTATACAATATTTTGTTGTTGCATGCATGCATTATTACATTATACATAACATATTTATAACATACATAACTTTCATATTATTCTCTAAGAATAAGCAGAACTACATAATAATAAAGAAAAACCTAGAAAAATGAATGAATAAAAAGAAAATATTCATTTAATTAATTATACTAATTCTGTCTATTATATTAATTTTAGATTATCTCTTCCTTTTATATCTATACATTGATAAAATGTATTGCCTTTTATTCTTCAGACTCAATCTCCACTCCTTTTTTTAAGATTTTCATCATTCTCAACTATTACTTTTATAACTGGCATTATCTCAATCCATTGACTCTTTCATCATATATAATATCTGATTAATTGTAAACTGATCTTTGGATATTTTTAGACAGCCAAAATTGAAAAATTGGTTTAAAATCTGGGTCATTTTTAAGGGATTGATATAATAATGTCGATTATGCTCAAGCATTTGATATATTTGTTTTTGATTTTCTGTTTTGATCCAAAAATGGATATCAAAAACAGAAAAATATTTGCACGTTTTCCTTTCTCTTCATATGTTAGGAAAACCTAAAGATGAAGAGAAAAGAAAATATGCAAATTTTATTCTAATTCTAGAATAAAAAATATATTATTAGCACAAATTTATGGCAAAGTTTAAAAAATAAAATTAACAATGAAAAGTAGATATTACTTTTAAGATAATGTTTTTTATTGAAAGATCCACCATATTGTCTATAGTTTTAAACACATTAGCAATGGGTAAATATACAGGAATACCTCACTTAGTACTGTTAATTAGTTCCTGTAAAATACCACATTAAATGAATCCGCACTGAGTGAAACATTATTTCTATAAGAAAATAACTAATTTGTTCCTATCAAATTTTATTAAAACAAAAATATTTGTATATTTACCTAAAATTAATGAAAAATAATAAAAGAGTGAAAAGTAAAAATAA
>WUQG02040038.1:0-10700 GCA_011317285.2 Androctonus mauritanicus | reverse complement strand
ATGGTTTCGGTACGAATCCATCTAAACTATAAATTGCCGGTCTGGTGGGTTTGGGTTGAAGCAATTTTGGTAGAACTCTAGGTGCAGAAGTGGTAAAAGAAGGTGTTCGGAATCTTCTAGATGCGGGTCGCCTTGGAACCGGCCATACGATAGCTGGACTGTTATCCGATGAAGATATTTCGAAGATATCAACAGGTCGAACGTTAGAATCAGTAGGGATTAATTCTGTTGTGCTGGTTGTAGATGATGTCGGTTGATTAGAAGACTTCATTCTCAGACGAGGTGGAATAATGGGAAAATGCGTTCGTCTCCATGTGAAAGGAAATCCTCGATGGTTACTGTCGTTCCTACGTGGATTGATCTGTTCTTTAATCAACACCTGTAACAATTACAAGCAATTTACTTCATATCTCTGATCTAATACATGATTAAACCAGACGAATCGTTCCTGCATTAATCAAAATAATGCAGCAGATTAATTTAAACAGCATTAACTCATAAATGCATTGCATTTATTTATAATTAATAATTTAAAATATTATGCAAACTTTTATGATTATTTTTTTAAATTTTTATTGAATATTATTTTAAAAATGACCTTTTCGATATTTTTTGAACAAGATTTTAAAACGCAATGAGTTGAAATTAATCTTTATAGTTTATACTGTACTTATTACTTTTCTGTACCAGCTGATAAAAGCTGGTGATTATTGGAACATTTCCTTTAAAATTTAATCGTGAACACGATATCGTTACTTTTTAAATACTGTAATCTTTCATCAAACCTTACCGATTTAATGGTTTTAAAAAAGAAAAAAAAATTATAATTTTTGCTTGTCTTTATCGTTAAAGCGTTTTAATGCCGTTAGCCAATTTTTTTCCACTCTTAAAACGGCTCCAGATTGTTTTAATGGCGTCGTGATCTAATTTATTGCAAATTCGATTATTTAAATTTTCTTCAGATTGAATAATTTAATACGAACGATTCACGAAAAATTTTTCATGAAAAATATATTGCAGAAACCATACATATTTATTTTAAATGTTATCATCGGCGAATGTTAAGATAGTGCTGATTTTTTCTTTAATGTCGTGTAGTCCTATTTCGAATACGAAAAAATACAACACCTCGGGATAAGATTTAATTTTTAAAAAATAAAGCCTACAGCAATGTCCACGTATAAATTCGCAAAACAATAAACATAGAGGAAGTGTCGGAAAAATAACGGATTTAGTTTAGCCTATAGCCATAAATAACAAAAACGAATCCAGTCATCAAACCACAAGATGATCATAAGCAATATGGCTATGAATATTAATAAGCACTATATCGATAATATTTTCACGACGTCATATTTTACGTGCCATAAAAATTTTAAAAACGTATCTGCCATGTTCTTAATCTGAATTAATTTACCAATTATTCATAGATTATTTTTTTATGATCACAGAAAAACGTCCCGAATGTTAATTTAAAATTATGTTTACATCAATTATTCAATTATTTAAAAGACTCACTATTGAATTATGTTAACCGAAGCGTAACCAGTAAACTAATGAATGATTGCTGTTAAAAAAAAATAACCCATAAAAAGTACCAATTTAAATAATTAATGCATAATTCCTTTTTTTTAATTTTTTTGTTTTGTTTCCTGCCGGAAATTCAAAAATCGCAACATTAACTTCAACATTAACAGAAAAAATATTTCAAAAAGAAAATGTATAATTGAGAATTTATTATTATTATTATTATTTTTAATCTTATAGTCGCCAAATTGGTTACACGTTTGTTCTCCTTTCTGCATGATGTATTCTGTCTTCTGATCTTTAGGCAATACCGACACGCTATCTTACAGAGATTTGCAAAACTTCCTTCTCTAGAGAATGAATGAAACTTCTCAATGCAAGGTGTGGCATTTCTTATCTTGAGTGACTGGGTTATTGGGAGCATGTTCTATAATGCATGCAAATGGTATCTGGTTCTTCCACTTATAAATATCATCTCCACTACTCTAAAACGTACTTAAGAAGAAAAAAACCCTTCTATCTATTAAATTTTTATCACTTAATTAATAATTATTATCATACTAGTTAATTAATAATAATAATAATTTATACATAAAATATTTAAACTTAAACCTGATTCAACTCGGATTTAAACAATGATTTTAAATTTCCTATTACAACATTTTATATTCTAATCGATTTATTTGTTTAATCTACAGGATTACAGTGCACAGTAGAAAATCAATAAACCTTATCTAATCAATATTAATAAGAGATATCACTTAATAGCTTCGGTTAAAAAATAATAACCTATTTTCATAAAACACGTGTTTTGAAATTAGTACACATTAATCGTAAAACTTTCTAGTTTGCTACAAAAATGATCGTTTTATAATAATTAATATTATATTTGATATTTTATAATAGATTTTATATATATGCATTAAAATAATTATATTATAAAAAATAATAATGATAAGAGTTACAATGTCACGAAAACTTTTATATTTTAAGTAATTTTATCGCTTGGATACGTGCTTAATAAAGTATCAGTTTTTTTATACAAGCATAAATCCCACTGTCTTAAGATTCGAAAATTGCATAACAATTAGATACGTGCTCTAGAAATTATAGGGCCTACTATATGTAAATATAGGCCACAACCTTTTTGTGTCATTTTGAAACAAATGTTATTTTCAAAATTACGTTACAAAACTATCCAATTTTCCTACCCCAATAATAGTAAAGGATAAAAAAAAACTATACTTTGAATAAATAATGTCATTCGTGATGTTAGAAAGTAGCAAAAAAATTGAGACATCAAGGATAACAAATCAAATTTACGATTTTAATAAGTTTTAATTCAATGCGGTCTCTATTATTCTATTCAATAACTAGCATTATATAATATAGCATTCGTTAAGTTTATAATAAACAGGAATATCTGCACCGGTATCATTATTTACATCCATTTTTCAAAATTATGTTCTAGTAGACAGAATCAGGTTTGGCTTCAGGCGCAAAACGAATTTCTAGACATTTGCAGGAAGAATTTAATTTTTTTTAATTTATTTTATTTTTTAAATTCTACGAATGTCTTTATTTTTATGTATTTTAATTTATGTATTTTTCTTCATTAATACAGAACAGATTTATGTAAGCATAATGAAAAAATTCAACTCGGAAGAGTTTTATATATCGCTTAAAGAGTAGTACAGGAAACATTGAATAATTTATGAAGTTATTTTTTATTTGGTTATTTTTTCCGTAAACAGCAGTGTATGTGCCACGCACCTGCCAGCATCACGCCAAAGGTTTATCGTTACCTCGGGATATGTCTAGTTCTGCACGCTAAATAATCTCTTAAACTTGGTTGAAAATCTTAATCCGAGATTTTCTACTGAATATTCGTTTAGTTTGCCATTATTTTAATGTATTATCGCAATTGATATTTCTATATTTTTAAAGGAAAGCGATACTAAAATGCGAATATAATCATGTTAAGTAAAGCTTTACAATGTAATCTTTATGAATAAATCATATAATCATAATGTTGCGATGTTATCGTTGAAAGAATTTCCAAGGATAACCATTAGATATCTCCTATTAACTTTCAATAGAGCCGTTTTGATTATTTTAATACAGTTAATTTTCAGTTCTCATAGAAGAATAAGTAAAAATTAATTATATACAGTATATATGTGTATGTGCATGTGTGTGAAAATTAAGATCTAATAAGATCTTGCAGAGCTATTAATTATTAAATATAGTGTGATGACAATGTTTACTTTATTGCTACAGATAACAAGTAGCATGCTATTGTTTTATACAAATAATTATTATGGTTATACCTCTTATACATTAAAAAGAACATATTAATGTTTAAATTACTATTTAAATATAATAATTTATTAAATTGCCGTTACTGTTTTATACATTTTTTTATCCGCACGTACGCTAGTTAAATTTATATTATCACTAGTTAAAATAAAGAAATTAAATGTATGTGTTTTTTTTTTTTCTGTTTGGTTCGACCGTAACCTGCAGGCGTTAACCTGAATTTATTATTAATTACTTTATAAACAATGTTAGCATTCAGTAATAGTTTGATTCTATATTTATTTCTCTACGTTAATGCAATTAATCAGTATAATGTATGTCTTCGGATAATTCTAACTACTATACTTGTAATTATATTTATCTAAAGTATACATACCATAGTTTAGTTTAATCATTAATGAGAATTATTGATACAAAAATGCTATAAACCATATTAATGTTACAATATTGATAGAAAGTTAACAGATTAATATTAAAAATATAATTTAACAGAATTTGACAAGTACTTAATGAAAATAAAATTTCTAATCGCAAAAACTTTATTAAATTTATTAAATCTGTCACGTTTGTCAAAAATAATAATTTAAAAAAAATATAAAAAAATAACCTTACGCTTGTATGCCCATAAGCAAATTAATCCTGAACTCAAGGTAAAAGGGTGGGTAAAAGTTATGAGTGACCACCTGGCGACCTTGTTTCTGACAAACTGAATATAGAATTTAATATTTTTTCTTGATGAGCATTTATAAACAGTTTGATAAAACGTGATTAAGGATTCTTTATGAATTAATTCTTCGTTCTAATCTGTGTGTATCCTATATAACGAGCGTAAGTTTAATATAATGTGCATATAATTTTATATTAGCTAAATTAACCTTTCTAATTTTTAACAATCAATAATAATAATAATAATTATGATTTATTTTGTATAGGTAAACATCATTAAATAGGATTCTTTAAAAATTTATCTGATAATTTTATTAATAAGAATAAGAGATTGCTTAGATAATATACAATAAATTTAAATATAAAAAATTATCAGATTTTAAGAAGCTTCAGGAAACTTATGAGAGTTGTCAAATTGACTATTAAAAGCGATTCTTCAGATATAAATCGCTATTAATAATTTAATGCATAGTTATTAATAAAATCGAACTAGTCAGACTTTTAAAAATTAGTAAATTAATTAATTATAAATTATAATGAAATTTTATCCTTGAGCAATAGTTTATTTGATATACTAGATATAAATACGCGTTTAAGACAGTTTTAACTAACAGCTCAGAGTAATTGCACCATTATATATCAATGCGAAATATTAGAATAAAAACACGACAAACAACCTTACCAAATATGCTATTATTTAGCCATTAAGGTCTAGCCATAACTTCGGTGCATTACAAGTACAGCATATATTTATTTATATATATTTTTTATCCGCTTATAAAGTACTGAATCAAGTCGCTAAGGTTAACAAGTCACCTCCACTTCCAAGATAAAAATTTATGGTTTTATCAAACATGTAATGTTGCCATACATCAGATGCTTGTTATCAGATGAATGCCTTTTTTTTCGTTAAATGAAAACGTACGAACGACTAATTACGATTGACACAAATTGTAAAAATGGGATCATCCCTAATTTCAAACATACAAAATGATAGTCTTACGTTAGCAATCATTGCTCTAGGGGTTTTTATTTTAAAATATATTAACCTAATTATCGACGGATCATAATGCGGTTGCATAAAAGCGTTTTCAAGTTTTTATTCGTCGTATCACTTTCAATGAACATCCACATTTGTAGATGGTTTCTGCATCTTTCCGGATGTGAAAATGTTCTCTTGACGTCAGAGAGCGTCAAGAACAATAACCCCCTCTTAACCAGGTCTATAGAATTAAAGCTTGCCAGAGAAAAGAGTTCATCTGTCTCCTTCGGGATATCCAATTATTAGAAGTACTAATAAACGCTATTGTGATCACAAATGGTGAAGAGTCGAGCTGAAGGATTTTTATTCATCTTTTCAATTATATGTTATTTATTCTGTCTATAGAAGTTTGTTTCGTTTTTGTTAAAGATTAAATTGGTATAGTGACCTTTCTAGAAAAATAATATAAGTAACGTTCGAGATTTTTATCAAATATTTAACAATGGAAAAAGTACGTTTTAGGTTGATCTCGAAATGATAACATTTTTGTATCTCCTGTTAATGCTGTTGCCAACTCTGAGTGATACGAACTGTAATAATTGCAAAAATATAATTTGATATTTTTCCTTTATCTTTAGAAAAAAAATACTGTATATCAAATTTGCTTACTTAAATTATGCAAGTTTTTAATCCGATTTTTGCAACTTCCCAAATACTTTATTGCGTGAAAAGATTTCGTAATTTTAGAGTTAAAAATATTACACGAATGCAAGAAAAAATAACAAAAACGAGCCAAAAAATGTGTTTAAAATATAAATAAATTGTTCGTGCGATTTTTTTAATTTTGATAAAATTACTACAATAATAATGAATTTCTAAAATAAGAATCATCGATCAATCACCGAAAACTTTGATTGTAGATAACGTCCGTCCTGTTTTTATTCTCGGTCATGACTTTCGATAACGATGTACAAACTTTGCGATCCTCCCTCTTTCAGGGGTCAGCTACAATTCATATCAATAGAAACTTCACTTTCTTTGACATACTAACCAATTATGTGAATCGATGCAGATCAAAACGAAAATTTTCCTGCCATTAATTTTTTCCTATACATTATAAATGGATACTAGATCAAGAATATTAAATTTCGTCGAATAATAATCTCCCACCTATCAATTTTCCTTTTTGGCATGCATGAATTTATTTTAAAATTGTCCAAGAAAAGAAGAAAAAAATTCGAAGGTTATATGCTTTATCAAAATTAGGTTATGGTTTTTGAATAATGAGTGCTATACCAGTTCCTTATGATAATTATAGCCTTCAAATGTCGTTCGAGATAAAGTGTCTGATACCAAATTAAACAGTGAATTTGGCACCCAAAGATATGTTAGAAGGAACTGAACGATATACCTTCCAGTCACGAATATACAGCTTGGAAGTCAGCTGGCAGTTATCTTGTCAGGGGTAATTTGATTTCTGCATTCCTCAATCAAGTATATCTCAACTGCTTTTTTTTTTTTTGTTGTTATCATTAGGAAGGATACTTACTGTTACGATCCTACGCCGGTAATTAAAGGTTGTATGCATAATTTACCAAAGTTTTCAAGGATCTTAAGAATTCAACCATTAATTTATAATCTGCCAATAAACTAATTGCCAAATCTAGCTATAAAATTTTACATATTATATATAATTTGAATTTTAAATTGTTTTTCTAGCAATAAATCAAGCTGTTATCACATAAGGAATTTTTATAGTTGAGGGAGGCTACATGATTTGAATACTAAATTAGCCTAAAATCTTAAAATTGTTATCTATTTTAAATATAAAAATTTATAAGATTTTCATACTTTACTGGAAAAATTAATTTACAACGTTCAAAACTGAAGAAGAAAAATTTTTTTATAGATAGTTTTATATATAAAATATTAATTTATTTTTATCTAATGTTTTTATCTCTCTGTCAAGTCATTTATTCATACTATTGAATTTTTAAAGTTTATGGTAAGTTATTCCATTTTATATGATAGCAATGTATGTAACTTAAGGAAATTCTTTAAATTAAAATTTTGTATTTAATTTGAAATTATGAATATCATCAAAATGATAGATTATTTCAGTTCATATTTTATAATTGGAAACTTTCCACATATGTTACGTAAAATTTTCAGGTGCGAATTTATTATTTATGTATATACTTCCAATGAACATGAGATTACGCATTGAATCTAATGTATTGTGTCTAGAATCTATGTAATATCTTTGATGATAATTATAGTTTTCTTGTGGCATAAATTAATAGTTAAATGTAATTATAAGACAAGTGAGATACACGCTGAACATAATGTTTAATAATCGCATCAATCTCACTTTGCATTTAGTTTCCTCCCGAATGTTATAAGTTTCCTCCTCGAACCATTACTTTCTTTTATCTAATGTTTGAACTTGATCTCATTTGCATTGTTTTGTTTCGTTTACCTATAGGTCTTGTCACGTTTTCTTTTTATTTTTAATCGTTGTCTAATGTTTCTTAACCTTAAGAAGAATATTTAGCCTGTTACCCGTATCACCCGTACGCATTCATTACATTCAAAAATCATATATTTCCCATAGGCTGTAAGGCATTTCTAAGACCTCTGAACGTGTCTGACTAGATAATGCAAAACGACAATTGTTTTGCATCTTCCGGGAAGTTTTATTATTATTATTTTTTTCTTAAGTTTTAAAAATGGTTGAGCGATTATATAATTTTCGAATATTCTTATAAATAAATAGGATACGACATGAACATATTTGAACGTAGAAAATCACGTAAAGTATATGTCGTAAAGTTAAAATTTGATATGATTGAGGATAAATGATCTAAATCGACCGCAATAGGAATAATTTTCTAGTCGAACAAAAAGCAGACAACAAAATTCTTAACGGTCTATCGAATGCAAACTTCAATATAACGCATCAGTTGAAAGAAGGTCGAACTTCATAAGGTTACGCTCTAGTCAAAGCAATTTCAGCAGCTTATTCAATCAAGCAAAAATTATTTTAATACTGTCAGTTGTTTTTATTTATAATGCAAATAATTCAACAGCACGGTTACAGATTAGCAAGAAATTATTACTTTTTCGCATTAATGTATGAGAAAATTTCAATTAACTTTCTGCTTCATACATAAAAAAATCGTATAAGTACTCACTGTTCCATTCGATGATATTATCGATAGTGATGAACCTGTACCTGTAAAAAAAAGGAAACTGTTTAAAGAAATTATTACTTTTTCTTTTTATAATTTTAAAGAAACATTTGTTAGTTTAACATTATTAATTTTTTTACTTCAATATTGGTAGCTAAAACTTTATTATTTCATAATTTATCCTTAAAAATTGGATCACTTAAAAATAAATGTTAATGATACTTAAAAAATGAAATAGCACAAATTCGATAAAAATATTTAGAACTACAATTATAGATTACTACATTTTTATGCTTTCAAACATCTATAAATTTTGTAAATGATTAGAATTTAATACATTTGAGGGAACCTCGTATTTAAAGGTATAAAAATTAAATATAGGAATTATCATTGCAGTGCAATCTCTCGTATTATTAACTGGACGCATATAGTTTCGCAATGATATCATTAGGATCGAAATGTATGTAAATGTCTCTTTGGAGTCTATAATTCTCTTGTCTTTGAGTTTGGCAAAGAAGTAACCTGGATTTTACTAGTTCCACACCCAATAACAATAACCATTTAGCCTACGCTCTTCTTCTAATGCTGATTGCATCGAACTTATACTAAATACTGTTTTATATTTTCCTTTTAGCTATAGAACAAACACAATTATACGTTTGATACTATTGTGTGGGCGTTTAATTCGTGGGAGAAGATTTTTAGAAACAAAAGCAATTAGTTAAGTATTGTGAACAACAATAAAACATTGATATATGCGAAAAAACGTGTGGATTCAAAGATTTAAATCTTGCTTTGCTGTAAAAATTCTTTTCGGTTGAAAAAGTAGATCAAAGATTTCAAATTTCTCAGATTACTAGATTATTAATAAAATTTATTATAATAATAATTTTGAAAACTTGAATGAAAAGTTCACACAAACATATATTTCTTTTATAAATGTTAAAAATTATTAAAAATTTTATTTTTTTTTTTTAGATTAAGGTATGTCACTATGCTTACTGCTCTATACGGTATATCAGTGCTAGCAGGAATTTGTAATTTTTTTAATTAAATAGTTATTTTATTGATAGCATTTTTAGGATAGCTTAAAATTTTAAGCAAGCATTTAAATTCTCAAAAAAAAAAAAAAAAAAAAATGAAAATATGCATAAAATCATAAACGATATATTTTTACGCAGTTCGAATTTAATTCATTTTTCTGCAAATACTTTTTAAATATAATGATTCGTACTATAATTGAATATAAAAATTTATATCTTGTCGCACCAAATAAAATCAATTTTATCTAAAAAAATATTGTATATAAATTTAATAAAAAAGGTGCTAATATAAAAATGTGATCTTAATTTAAACGTCCTTTTATCAGAAAATGGGTTAAATTTATTAAATTACAAAAGTTGGTAAAAATGTCTTCGGGCAATTGTTTTTTTTTCTTTTATAACTAGACATTTTTAAAAAAAATTGTCTACGAGTTATTCGAAAATGCATTATTTATAACAACAATTAACGCTTAAGATATAAAACTATCACGTAAAAATTATACTTTTATATTAGCTAAAAACGTTTAAAGTTGATAACCAAGTACAACAAAGTGCTCCAGTTCCTTTAACCAAAACAGGATTGACACATGCAAATGGTGAGATCGAGTTATAATTTTTTAAAAATTATCTTAAAAATCGATTTATTAAATTACAGTTATAATCGATTAGTTAAAGAAAATAATATGAAGATGAGTGCATACTTACATAATAAAGTTGTTAGGATAATTAAGGAGAACGGTATCATTATTTCTTTTTTTATTATTTCTTTCCTTTTCAGCTATTCACGAGATGTGCATTGATATATATCTGAAAAAGTGAACGGATAGATGAAGTTTATAAACTTCTCCTGGAGATAGATATGCCGACGAGTAATCAGTACCTGACACTGCTTTAACTCCAACTAACAGACATCAAACTTAACCGCGTTCTAATATGTGTCAATCTGAAAAATAACGGGATACAAACGCTCCT
>WUQG02040027.1:0-10700 GCA_011317285.2 Androctonus mauritanicus | reverse complement strand
TAAAAATCGAAAGCGCTACTTCTAGTTAAAATATGTGTACTGTCTTTATATTCCTGCCAAAGTGCTGAATTTTTTCCAATTTGAGTTCTATTCACATTCACATCATGAATATTTAATTTGGTCCCAATTATTTTTTCATAAAGCAGAGAATAACTATATTTTTAAAGTAAACCTTAATAAACTTTTTAAATAGTACTAACCAATATGTTTCCATGTGCAAATTCTTTTCCTCTTCTATCAATTACTACAGTATCTATTTCATTTCCATCACAAGCAAGTAATTTAAACCTTTCACCTCCATACTAAAATTAAAATTATTTATTAATAAAAAATAAATTGAATACACATAAATTCAACTTATAATTTAAACATAATATCAAATTATGAATACAAAAATTAATTTATAACACTTCAAAATTAAAATGCTACATTATTATAGCATTTATATGATCAAACATTAATATTTTGTGATAAGAATATTTCAGATAAAATATAATTTTAGGAATACAATTATTTCATATTAAGAGAAGTCTTAATCTTCTTATATGTAGAGAAAAATGAATATTTTTTCAATATTTAACAAGATCAATGATAGAAAGAGCCAAGAGAAATAAATTTTAACTTTGTTAATATTGTTTCACGTACAATATCTCTTATATATATATATGCATTTTGACTGTTATATGCTAATTTTCTTCAATTTGATTTTAAGATGAGTCCAAATTTGCTTTTTTAGAAATACATTTATATTGCTCTTCCAAAAATTGTCTGTGTTTAAAAAAATGAAAGAAAATAACAAATAATGTTATGAACAATGAGACAATTAAGATAGTTTTCTACATACTAATAAATAATACAGTCCACTGTCCAACTTAAATAATCTCAACAAACATGAATTTTAAAAATATGAGAATGTTAAATTTAAACTATTTTCATTCATATATTAGACTTTCAAAATTCTTTCAGCACTTTACATTTTACTTTCATGACGTTATGACACAGTATTGCTTTGCAACTGAAAGGGAATAAATTTTGCATGGGATGATATTATACTAGCAAAATGACATCTAAAATTAATAAATATTATATGATATACGATATAAATAAATCAATAATATTATTTTGTAAATTAACACTGTATATTGTATTATTATATTTTCTCACTCTGTTGATTTATTATTCATAAAAAAGTATAATTCTGTAATCAATTCCAATTTTTTATGTAAAATTTATGGTAATGGTCTCTATATCATTACTGTTCAACTAAAAGTCTGAAAAGCAAATCTGCAAACCAAGAATTCAACTGTGGTCCATAAATAAAATTCATCTTTTATCTGGAAGTGTTTGTTTTGTTTAATCATAAGCCAAATGAAAAATATTCATCTCAAAATATCCTTCGCTTGAACATAACATGAGTATAATAAAGACAAAATTATAATAAAGGTGCTAACATAATAAAATAAACAGTCCAAACATAAATCCAAAGAGCACTAACTTCCCCTGGTGAATAAATCTTGAAATACTGTCAATTAATAATTAATATTTAATTTGTACTATGGTGCCACTATCTATTGGATTAATAATTAATTAATTAAATTTGGACTAAGATTAATTAATTAATTAAATTTGAACTGGATTAAATAATAGATGGCACCATCTTAGTCCAAAGTTAATTAATTAATTATTAATCCAATGATGGTGGCACAATAGTTATTTATTATTTTTTTTCTAAAACAAGAGACATTATAAATTCATACAAATATATTTCTGAAAACATTTCTGACTTATGAATTTTATCATTTTGTCATCAAATTTTCTTCATTTGAAGCTAAAAAAAATTTAGCAAATAAATTTTGTTTAGAAATATAGTGACTTTGGGATAAATCTTCATAAAAAAAGTATAAACAGGAAATTAACAATTATGTGTCATATTTTATATCAAAATTATACCTACTGTATAAAAATGATTGAATTAAATTGCATAAATCATATAAAAAACATTGATGATATTACTTTAGCAAAGAGGAAAGGAGATGTGTCAAATGGCATACTTCTTTACAGATGTTGTCAAAAACACTTCAGAATTATAAATAAAATTATGAATTAGGTCTCTCTTATATATAAAAATTATACATATTTATGTAATCTTTTAAGAAGATAAAAAATATATGAGAGATGAAAATAAAGCAGAATGTTTATATCAATAAACAAACAAGCTATAGCAGCATCTGTGTGTGAGTCCAATTACACTTGACCATAAACAATTATCTAGCCTTTGTAAAAACCTTGCCTGTCCTTGTGTTTGTCAAAGACTAATCAGAAATACTATACAGAGTAAAGATATAATAAAATCAACAATTATTGGATGAGAAATATGACTGATTTTTTACAATTCAATATAGTGTGAAAAAATTAGAATAAATATAAATTTTCCTTAAAAATGTAACAAATTAAGGATAAATAAATAACAGAGAGGATAGAAAATAAAATGCACAAAAATTATTTCATTTTTTCTAAGAATAATGTTTTTTTTAGTTGAAAAACAAAGTATACAGAATTAAGTTAATTTAGAAGGCCAAATTTGCCAAAACTAGAAATTGTTTTACATGATTGGAAACAATATGATAAAAGAACCATATCCTGAAAATTTCAAGCATCTATACTTTAAAAATAATGAAAATATTGTAATTTATAAAAATATGCAAATTTTTAATAAAATTATGAAATTATACTGTCTATATCATACTAGCTAGATTTCAGAACCTTGTTTTGACAAAGTGTTAATATTATGGCAAAATTTCATTATTGAGAATGGAATTCCCATTTTAATACTATGTCTATGGGGAAATAAATTCCTGATCTATGAGTTCTTTTATATGAATGCATTCCAGGAAGAAATTAATTTGTAAAATTAGGAACTACCTATATATACATAAATATGCTAAATTTAAAAAAATATAAACTAACAAACCTGTTGCATCTTCATCAGCCAAAGGAATATTATTCATTTCTTCTTGTAATCGTGACATATTTGTTGCCATAACTCAACTGATACTTTTTGCTGAAAAAAGTATAAATATGTTTTAAAAATAAACAAAACATATATCTTGAAAAAAGATTTATATTTTTTTGGAGAAAATATCTTTCAAAAAGATTATTTTTAACATAAATGATATAAAAAATAGTTCTAATATATGTTATTTCTTACTATAAATGATACAATATGACTTACTCACAGATAAATAATAGTATCAAATCTATTTCTCCATAACTTACAATTTATTGAAATTTATTAAATCTCAAAAATTTTTGTTATCTACTCTAAGAACTTATTAAAATACTTAACTAAACTGTGTCACAAAAGTCTGTCATGAAAGTTATTTTGTAACACCATCTGTTGACATCATTTTATTGTTAATTATGCCTATGTTCAAAATGAAGAAATGAGCTATTCAATGTCAGAGAGAAAGTAGAGGAAAAAAAATCTATTGAAAGAATAGATGGGATATCTTAGTTAATTTCAATAGTTTTAAAAATTAACCTTTTTTAATCTTTAACTCATGTTTTTTTAATACCATTTACTGTCATTTTTTCATTGTTAATTATGTCTAAGTTCAAAACAGTGAAATCTACTGTTGAATGTCAAAAAGAATATAGAAAAAAGTACAGGCTTCAATTAAAAGAAAGAAAAACGTCTATTGGAAAAAAAAAATATGTTTTGTATCAAAATCAGTGAAAATTGCAGTCAAACAGCATGAGAGAGAAGATAATGAGCCTTTGTAACCCACTGCCACTGATATATATATATATATATAGACTTCATGATCTACAGAGTGGGTCATAAGTCGTGTTACACCTTATTTATTTCCTAAGTAAAACAGATATTGTCAATTTGCTTTATATCATAACATTACTGAACTGCTGTCATGGATGCTAGAAGAAAACTCTTTAATTGGAAATCAAGGTTTCACATTATTGAACACTGTGTGTCCCAAATATCATTATGAGCACCATCATTATCATAATACAATTGAATACTACACCACGTACAGCAAGAAGTTTTGTGGTTACAAGCATGCTTCTTCTCTTCGAATGTTCTTGTACAATAGCAGATATTATAATCCTGCAACAAGACAGAACCTCTGTACATTTTGCCATCAGAGTTCAAGAATGCCTTAATGAATTGTTTCCAAACAAGTAGATTGGGCACAGACCGGAGGCAGCTCAGGTCCCCAACTTGTCCACTCCAGAAAATAGTGCTACTGAACAATGGCTGAACTGTGGGCTGCTGTGACAGAAGATTTTCTCTGAAAAACTTCTCACCAAGCATAGCATCGTATTCAACTGTGTTACAATAAAGATGGTACTCATACTGATATTCTGGACATACAATGTTCAATACATGATAATATCTGTTGTACTTATGAAATAAATAAGATGTAATGTGGCTTATGGCCTATTCTGTAGATTGTACCAGCATGCTGTTGAAGTGTATAAACATCAAAACAAGATGATAAAAAAACCATAAAAATGGGTTAAAAAAATATAATTTTGATTTTATTAATACAGCTATTTTAAATCAGATATTTTGTGTTGATTACTTAAATATCCATTTTTGAGTGTTCCTAAAATTTTTCAGTTGCTGAAATTTTTTATTAAATTATGCTTTTACAAATGTTATTTTGAATGGACCCTTTTAATAGAAATTTGACTCTCTTATTCCATTGTGTTAATTTTGTAGTCTTATATATCAGTTATTCCAATTTTAAGATGAGATAATTACTACTTTTGAAATTTTAAGTAAAAATTGAATTTTTAATAAAATGAACTATAAAATGCTTTAAAAATAAAAAATATTTATAGATAATAGGAAAATATTGGTTAATGCTGTTAAAATGAACAAAAGTATATGTTAACTATTCATTGTTTCATTTTCATCAAAATTTAGATGGAAAAAAAAAACATGAAAATCAAAAGGTAACCATCCCCCCACCATTTTAAATGAATATGTCACATTTATTACTTTACTTTAGCCATTTGTTTTGCAAGAAATTGTGGCCAAGCCTACTTTACCCCATAGCATGTAATATTGGATAGGTTAGTAAAATAAACTGTGATCCAATTAGAGGAATGTATGAGATGAGACCATTTTTCATATCTATTAGAATTTTTTGATAAAAATAAATTTATAAAATGTACTACAAAAATTATACAAATAAAACAAGATGATAATAAATATGAAATATTAACAAAAATAACAATATTTCATAAAATTTATGCATTTTTTAATAATTATTTGATATAACTTTATTGAATAAAAATTATTTAATGCTTGATTTTTTTATAGATACAATTTCTAATCAAGCTCACCCTTGGCTAATACTAACTGTTTAGCATAGAGATATATGGTACTGATAAGGGACGTATTATGTCCGAAAACATTTTACCATGTAAAACTTTTATGCTTTGCTGTAGAGCTTGATTAGAAATTGGATAAGAAAAAGCAAAGTGTTTAGTAATCTTATTATATATTTTTTATAGATTTTTTTAAATTAAAATATGGTCCAGATTTTATCATTCAGGCTTATTTTGTTCAGAAATGATGTAGCTATCTAAAAATATCAACCATTTTGTTAGATAGCTAAGATATCATATTAAAAAAAAAATTATGTTTTTGGTGATCTAATATACAAAACAAAAAGTTGTGAAAAAAATAAAATTCCAAGAAATGCTTATTGTAGACTGAGAACAGAAATCCTAATAATCCTGTAAAAATTTCAAAATATTTTGTCAAAAATTATAATTATATAATAAAATATGACAATTTTAACTTTCTGCACATTAATTAGGCTTAATTTAGGCATGCTGTTACAATTGGAAATAGAAAATTGCCAGCAGTGAAAGAGTCAATAATACAGAATTAGTGGAACTTCATGACATGAAACAGCTGAAAAATATAGACATTGTGTTAACTTTTTTTGAAAAATGTCAACATATTGTGATCATGCTGTAGAAATCATATTTCTTCTACATATTAAATTAGGCACACAGATTGTAGATTATAGGAAAAGGGGCTTTAAATAACTCTAGCACTGCAACCACCATTGATCTATTATGCATCACTGAACAGAATCATCCCATAAGAAGTTCTGTCAGTTGTATCTTCTTCAATGGGATTATAAAATCTTCTGGTGCAGGTAAATGGAACCTTAGATCATATCTTAGCTCTGAAAGGGCCATACATTCACACAAAATGTGAAGAGAAGTTTCATTGCCTCCCTAATATTATCTACAGTTGGGATTATCAGCAATCCTAATTAAGTGAAGATGTCATCTAAGTGTCATGTAAGAAACATTGTGATAATTCTAGCTTCACTTTTATACAATGCAAGAGAATCTTTAGTTCTTTGTAAAGGACCTAAAATAAGAGCTTTTGCTGCCTTGGTATAGGAATAGACCTCCAGTGAAACTGTATTTCTGATGAGATGTGGAACTGTCAACCAATCCCTGACAACTTGCTCAAATGCATCAGATCTGATGCCCAGGGCAGGCTCAGGTCCAATAAAGGGACAAAAAGCCCTTCCTTGGACAACTCATCTGCAACCTCATTGCCCCTGGCATCCAAACAAGTTTAACCATGCTCCTGGTAACCAGTTACACAATGAGAAGATAACATTCTCATATAAGCTTTGAAGTAAAATGGGAACTATCAAATGCTTTTAATGTAGCTTGGCTGTCTGATTTAATATAAATATGCATATTAATATATTGTCTATCAAGATTGACATTAACACATACAGAAATAACAAATTTATACCTGAAAGACAGTGGCAAACTGTCCGAAAGAATCAGAATATGACATTCTCATTTCTTCACAGTAAACCTTGCCCTTACACTAATAGTGGTTTTGGAAGTCTGTGAATCAGACTAGTCCATCTTGATATTGCACCCAAATCCACTTCCCCAGTCCTCAAAGCTGGGAAGAACAATAGTGAAGAGCTTGAAGAAGTTAAATCTGGGTGCCATATAATTCTTAAACATATCAAAAATGTGACAGAGATAGGTGATACTTCTGCAAGTAGACTACCATTTATATTGCATTGACAACAATTTCCAATAGTTTTAACTTTTGCAATTATAATCAATAAATTAAAGTTTTGAATAAAATTGGAATTTATATCAACAGACCATTAATCACTCATAAACAATTATATGTAATATTTTCAAAGATTTGATCAAAGGAAAATATTAGAATTCAGTGTCTAGAAAAAATGATAAAGAATGCGTCATAGAAAGATGTTTGCAAATAAATTTAATTTTCATTAAAATTTTAATTTCTTTTATACAGTAAAACTTTGATCTAACGTTTTACAAGGGGACGACGAAAAAAAACGTTAAACTGAGGAAAACGTTAGATCGAGAAACAGCAAAATAGAAAAGACGTACATATATAGGTAACGCGGACCTGCAAAATTTTGTAATGTAAAGAGATTACTAGTGAAATTTACAACCAAAAAAGTAGAAAATGTGCGGGTTGTTGGCTGTAAGCCATATGCATTGTGACAATTGGTGCTAATGTCGTACCGATATGTATATTTCCCATAGAAAACTCATGACGACGTGTGAGAGGACGGGACGTTATCATAATTCTGTCAAACATTACATTGAAAATTATTTACATGAGTTTAGTGATATAGTGACCAAAAAATTTGAACGTTAGATTGAAACATTTTAATGTTATTTTCCCCTATTTTTGCCGGAACCAGAGAAAAAGAATGTTAGATCAAGGAAAATGTTAGATCAACGAACGTTAGATCAAAGTTTTACTGTATTATCCTTTTCCTGTGTCAGAATGTGAATGATGTTATAACTAATGGTGGCAAAACTGAAAGACGAAAGTATTGAATAAGGTGAAACAAGTGTAACAGGAGATTTGGGCTGCCTTAGGTCCAACCCTCCTGCTACTCTCATCTTGTTCTAGTTTTAGTATTATATAAAAATAATTTACATCACAATGAAAAATATTAAATAAAAAGAAACATTAATTTAAATTTTGATCATGTAATATAATGCATGTTGTTGATAAAATCTGACCAATTATTAGAAATGCATGGAAAAATAGTAAATTTTTGCCTTATCAGTTAGAAAGTTAGTCATAGATCTAGGATTAATCTTTCAAGTGGAAGGATTAATTATAAATTCATTAAATGTTCCCATTTCTTCATAAATTTTTCAAAGGTTTTGAATAATCCTATTATGAGAACGACAATTTGTAATAGGTGCTGCCTTTTAATATCCATTGGATGGAATAGGCGATATATTTGAGGATTTGGTTTGAACCAGCCAGATAATAAGTTAATATAGTTTTAAATGAGAAATATTCATTGAATGCTCATACCATCATTCATTATAGCACAATAAGCATTATATTAAACAAAATTTTTACCATAAAAATATTAATATCAATTAAATATTTTAATATGAGTATATTTTTTTTAGATAAGTGTCAAATATAGTCTGTTGCAATGGAATGAAGATCAAAACCTAATATTCTGCATTACAATTTAAAAATATTAAGTTTTGATTACTCATTATAAAACTAATTTCAATTTCATTTATCTTTTATTTTGTTCTGATAAAAAGATCCTGGGTGGTTGAGGTTGATCCAAGAACAAGGAAGGCTATTGCAGAGAATGATGACTTTTTGAGTATAGGATGGTCGTCGCACAAGGTGCGGGATTTTTATAGCTTCCGTCGATGCTACAAGTGTTGGGCCTATGGTCATTTGGCGAGACAATGTAAAGCTGATGTGGTCTGCCCTAACTGTGCGGTAACTGGCCATGACTCGAGCCAGTGCACGGTTCGAAGAGAGGAATTCCAATGTATCAATTGTCTCAAGTACAACAGAGGATGCCATGCACAAGAGTCCCGAGTCGATCCTTATCACGGAGCCCGTGATCGGCATTGCCCTTTCTTTAGGTACCAATGTCAGCTAGCTGATGCACGCACACAATACTAATGCACCACATAAATATACTGCAAATTAATTTAGATAGATCGTCTGCGGCAACTGACCACTTAATAAAATATGTACACGACAATAATATACACGTCATTCTCGTACAAGAACCTTACGCAAAACAAAGTATTTTGGGGTTTCCGTCTCGCTTCAGGATTTTTACTATGGGTGTTGCAACTGCAGTCGTTGTCACAGATAGTAAGGTTGTTGTCTCTCTTGTACCAGAAATGAGTAATCATTTCACAACTTCTGTTCTTATTGAGCATGATAGACATAAAATTATTCTAAATTCTACATACTTCACCCCAGCTGATGATATTACCACACAATGTAATTCTCTTCAGCAGATTGTTGGAATTAATACAAGTTACCCTTTGATTATTAGTATAGACAGTAATGCTAGGTAATGGTAGTAATGATAGTAATGTTTGGGGGGACAGATTACAAAACAGGCGAGGAAAGATATTTCTGGATTTTATGGCAATGCATGGATTAATATTTCATAACAATAATAGTGAGCCCACCTTTAGTGAACATTAGGGTAAGAGTATCATTGACTTAACAGTGCCTAATACATTTACTGCTAGGTATATAAAAAATTGGGAACTCAGTCAGGATGACTCCCTATCTCAACATAGTTACATTCGCTATCAGTTGGATTTTGGTTTTGACCACTCTCCTTTGTTTATTGATGAGCACTCTACTCCTAGGTATAATATCTCCAGGGCTAATTGGGACTCCTTCCATCAGAATTACATTGATGGCATATCGGATTTAATGGAGCAGGTACAATATGGCTATGACATTAATTACATAGTTCATCAGTTTACTGACCTTATAAAGCACTGCTGTTATACAAATATTCCAATATACATTAGGAAAAAACATTCTGTCCCTTGGCGGACTCCAACACTTACATCGAGTAGGCGACTAGTTAATACTTTACAGCGGCGGTTCCAGACTTGTCGAAATCAAACATATAGGGATTCCTTACATAGGGAGTACATTTTTGCAAAAAGAGCTTACCAGAAGGAAATCCGAAATAGTAAATTGAGATCTTGGAGGGAGTTTTGCGATATGGAATGAAATCGTGACTCTTGGGGTAAAGTGTACACTTTTCTAAAAAACTCTAATAATAGGGCCATGCCTCCTATCTTGTTAACCGATGCTGACGATAATGTGCGCTTTAATTCTGAAAGGGCAGTTGGAATTATAATGGATCATTTTTTCTCTAAGGATGATCTCGGCCAAGATAGCACTACACATCAGCTGGTTCGTTTCTGTGTTAAGCAGCCATATGTTGCAGAGGATGATTTGCATTTTTCCCGTGAGGAGATACATGGTATTGTGAATGGCTTGGCTAACAAAAAGGCACCTGGACAGGATGCAAATATGCATCGTGGACCCTGGACACGATGCATATTTCTCAATCAAACCTGATTGAGAAATATGCAACCTGGACACGATGCATATTTTCTCAATCAAACCTAATTTCATAGTTTCTATTTATAATGCATGTTTGCGGGAAGGTAAATTTCCAGATATTTGGAAGAAGGCAATATGTAAACTGATACCTAAGCCTGGTAAGCGGATTATGGATAAATCAAATTGTTATCGGCCAATCAGTTTGTTGCCAGTTTTAGGAAAAGTTTTAGAGAAGGCTTTAATAAACAGAATTAAT
>WUQG02040016.1:0-10701 GCA_011317285.2 Androctonus mauritanicus | reverse complement strand
GGACCCTTAGTAGGTCCGAAAACGTTTTACGTATTAAAATGTTATACTTGCTAGAGCTGTGTATAGACTGTATTTGAAAAAGCTCACAAACTTAAGATTTATTCATAAACTGAGAATTACCTATATACAGCTTAGCTCAATTGTGACTTTTTCTCTTCCATAAAATAAAAATCAAGTTGAAAGGATGAAAATTTGATACAGTAGAGGAGATTCAAGCTAAATCATAGGCAGTGCTAAACACACTCATTAAAAAAGAACTTCCAATGATGCATTACATTTGTGGAATTAAATATTAGGATCAATGTATGTACTCCCAAGAAAGCTTTTTTAAAGATGACAGTGATGACTAAGATCTAAATATGGTATAATTTTATTTTATTGTTGAATTTTGGGAACCTTTGGATAGCACCTTGTGTATAGTATACACAGCAAGAAATATGTAATAGTTAATAAAATATGAAGTATCTGTAGTGCATTAAAACTATTGATAGTTATTTTTATTACATTAGTGTAATAAGAGTCATCAATAATCATTCATAACCATTATTGCATAAAATACAAAATTAATTATGTATTATAGTAAATTATAATGATGATATGAAAAATAATTTGTTTATCACAAATTTTTTTTTATGTAAGTTAGGGAATGTATGTATTTATATTCAGTGCTATATTAATATTGATATTTTGCAACTGGTATGACCATACCAGTTGGAAAATATCAATATCCTTTATAATAAATACAGAAATATTTAAATATTTTTACAACTGCACACTAGTACAGCAGTACCAGTGTATACCAGTTGTAAAAATATTTAAGTATCTCTGTACTGGTTGTCAAAGCAGTATGATGATAGCTATTTTAATAATTTAGATATCACTTAATATTAAATGATAAGCAGTTTTATAATACAGAAAGTTCCCAGGTTTAAGAGTTTTTCAAATATAAAAAAAAAAAAATCTAAAATACAAATACTAATTGTAATAAGTAAATGTTAAAACATTATAAAAAGACATCTAAAACTATGTACACAGCTAGACAATACAGTATAACTCAATTTGTAGCAGAAAGTCCATTGTCTACTAGGAAATCATAAAACCAAAATGGTAGACCGAGAAGCAGAAGTAATGCATGCTCTAGTTGCCATTGTTTCACCAGAAAATTATGTAAATAATTTTCATTCCTGAACTATTCTTAAAGCATTATTCACTGTATAAAAGCTCATCTAATCATTTGTTGATGATAATCGCAAAGAAAAATTCCTTAATATTCATATGACACACAAGTAATTTCTTTATCATTTATAATTTGCTTGATTTTAAAGATGATATTTTCATTTATTTAGATAAGTAAATCATTTTTTAATCATATAATATAGATTTTGTTGATCTTTACTTAATTTTATTATGATCAAATTTCATTATCAAAGCAGAACTCCTGGTTTTTATATCAGGTCTACAGAAAATTGACTCTCAATTTAAGAATTCTTATTAAAAAACAATATGACTCTAATATCTATCCAAATAATCGAATAAATAAATATTCCAATCCAGGATATTTTATTTTTTCACTGTCGTAAACAATCTAGTAGTGAGCACTAAAAAAATTCAAACAAACATTATTCTATGGTATTAAAATTTATAATTTACTTTAGGCTTATTATTTTTTTACATATTAAGATGAACTATTTTATCATTATCTCGTATACATTTTGGCACTGAGAATTCTTATTTTATAAGCCCACTTCAGGAACGAATTAGCTTGTAAAGTTGGGAACTTCCTGTATTGTATACACAGGTAATCCCTGACTTACATACTTTATGTATATCTGACATACATAGATCCATATTTATGTAAGGTTAGTTTTAGTTTAGTTAATGAGCCAGGCCAAACCCATACTCTTCCTGAAAAACTGGAGTTGTGGGACTTGGAATTGAATCAACAACTTCCAAGATGGTAAGTGGCTGCTTTACTACATGATTTAGGTATTTATTCTTTAATATAAACTATTTTTATCATTATATCTTTGTAGCATATTAGTATTGTGTAAGATATGCTCCAACATATGTAGATTCGATTTATATAGAGTTTAACAAAACAATCTACTTATGTAAATTGGGGATTACTCATATATATCTAGATACTATTTCACATCAGAGATGTATTCTTGAAAAATATGATGCAAACTGATAAACAATGCAAATCAAAATAAGATGTCTATAAGAAACAATTAAAATATGGAAGATAAGGAACTAGCACAACTATTTTCAATGAACAGAAACATGTGAGTGGCATCTGCAGTATGTAGGGTAGTCTTTTTTCATACTGAAAGCAATAACTGAATGGCACATTATGCTAATACTAAAGGAAAAAGAACATTTCCATGAATATTCTGTAAAGAATAAAAGATTTAATGATGTATATGTCTCTTCCACTAGTTACCATATTAATGATTTAAAGTTAAATCAAACAACTTAGTATTAGATTAGATAAATTAAATGTCACTTAATGGCTCAGATGGTTATGTGATAAAATAGTCACTTATAACCTTGCAAGATCTGAGTTCAAATCCTGAATTCCTATGCCACCAGTTTTTCAGGTAGAATCTAGACCCAATCCATTGAAGCCAATCCTTCAACCTTCTAATTAATACTTTCATGAGTGTTAACAAGCATATGATGAAATCTGAAAGTGATTGTCAGCAGATATAGTATATCTCAGGTATGATATGGGAGCTTACCTGAAACTAACTAACCCCTGTAAGTAGGGGTAAAATTCAACCATTATTGTGTATTTTAAGAGATTAGAACAACTAACAGATTCAAAAGAAGAATTTTTTAATAACATCTTATAACAATAGTTTCTTTTCTATAGTTCATATAACACTTTCTACTTTTATTGTCCTTTATTCTTCTCATTTCATTCATTATTCTAAAGTAATGAATACAATCCACTATTCCTTTCATTTTAATGAGCAAATTAAAACTATTGTTTGTTGATTTAATACATACGATATTGTTCCATGCAGCATTGTATCCTTTTCAATTAGAAAAAAAAGGTGCTATAATATTGTGAAAATGTAATCACCATATTCTATCTAGCTTTGGGAATTTTTAATATATTTAATTTTTGATATTTTTCAATTTATATAAAATTTAAATTAAATTAAAAACATTGGTTCTATTATTTACATATATTGAGGAATATCTGTAATAAGACTTAGACCCTAGTTCTCAAATCATGATAAATTTAATGCCACAGAGTTATTACAATATTAGAAAGAGTATCATTATGTTCCTTATGAGGTCTACAGATAATTATTTAATTGTGCTGAGATGTCATAGACAAGTGTTAGATATCTTGATGCCTGATTTAAAATGATAGTATTGTAATTTGCATATTAAAACTCTCACAATTCATTTTTATTTTATTCCATTACTAATTATATTCATTACTACATAAAATGCAAAATAAATGTATATCAAATGACGATTTCTTGAAATACAAAATCTATGGATTAAATATATAATATTTTTTTGGCTAACTTGTAAGATTCTAAAACCTTTCCAAAACATCTAGAATTAGATCTTATCTTCCGTTATTAATAATTAAAAAATAACAACAACAACAAACAAATCAATAAAAAAATTTTCATTTTACCTGTAAATACAAAATTAATAACAAATTACTGATACCATGATGTTGTCTTTGGAACAATATACTTAAGCTATTCTTCTAACAAAAAAAGAATTCAATTACTCTAAATAAAGAATTTAAATAAAATTAAAATTTTCCTTTAAAATATAAAAGATGAAAAGAAAACCAATAACTAATTTTTATTATTTCCATGGTATCCTTTTTTATTGCAATATTATGCAAATATGTCCTATTAGTCAAATGTTAAAAATTTTCATATCACCACTTTTAGATCTGTTATATCTTATCTAACTTGCTAAATGCATTATATAAGAAAAAAAGATTTATTTTTTCTGCATACCCAAATACTCTCTAAGACTCTGCATACCCAAATATATATGTTGTTATTGATACTAGGCTATAATTATAACTATTATTTCAATTTTATAAATAAAATCAATATCATCAGGTTTAAATCTGATATTTAATAATTCAATATAGTATATGATTTATTTAATTCTTATGAATAAATTATTATATTAATCAATTTATATCATATCATTTATTTTATTGAATGAAAATTAAATAAGAAATATATATAAAGAAGTAAAAATAAGAAAAATTAAATAAAAATATTAACTAACAAAACTAAGTTTAGTCTTTAAAATGTGCTTAAAATTTAGATTCAATTTTAAAACAATAAAAGCAATTTTAATATAATCTGCAATTATTGAACAATCATAGATTTAATATATATTATTTCTTTGTTTTAGTATTATTATACTTGATATTTTATATCATTACTTTAAATTTGCCTTCACAAATGTACATGACCTCCAATTATATCAATTCTTAACAGACAAAAAAAAAATTATAGATCTCATTAATATAAATGTATATTTTTACTGTATATTATAAATATATATTAATATTTTTTATTGTATTTATAATATAATAACTTAAATATATTACTAGTAATTATTGTTCAGAAGATATTTTTATAAAATATTTAATAAATTTTCAATTAGAATATTTGTAATGAATAAAACAACACAATATAGTATTGTTATATTAAAAAATATTAAGTAATTTAAATAATCAACTATTGTACTATAGTGTTAATAATGTATCAAATTAAATTTAATTCTAAGAAAAGATTTAGATTAAATCAAATAATGACTGATTAATGTGTATATGATGAAGACACATTACTAGTTTTCATTTTGAATTCATATTATTATTATGAAATTAAAATTTGAAATGAAACTAAACACTTGCCAAACCTAAGAATACAGTAATATAAAATGAAATAAAATATCTATTTGTAGTTGGTACATATTGCAGACTTATTTTACAATATAACATTAATATATTAATGGTGGCTGACTTTGAATTTTCACTATTACTTACATATGTTTTAGAAATTTCCTCACGAAACTTATATGGAAGAAGTCTATTTTATTAATATAAATACACTTATACTTAATATATAATAATTTCTATATAAACAATCAGATTATGTAGATAACTATAATTCTGATTTAGTTCAGATTAGTCTGATACTGAAAGCTGTTAATAAATTATGATAACTCCTAACAATAATAACCAATGATTTAAGTTCCAAACAAATGTATACATATTGATGTTTAGTACAAAATATCATCACAAACAATCCTCAATTATACATAACAACATTTACATCTCAATGATAATTTTGTTTCTTTTATAATTAGCCTGTCAAGAACACATGCCATCCAATAATTGTATTATATTTAACAACATTTCGATCATAATAATCAGTGACAAGTATAAACACTACGTCAATGGATTAATTAGCTAATCATAGAAATTAAATATATTTATTCAAGTTAGAATTAATGACGATTAAAGAAATATAAATTACATAAACAAACTTTCTTATTATATGATCTTGTATTCAGCATTTCCAATAAATAAAATACAGTATAGTACAAAGCAAATGACAGATCATCTTATATTTCAAATATCACTTTATTATACTGTATTCTAACATTATTAAGGATACTTGTCAAAGTCAACTCCAATTGTCAGTATGATGGATCTATAATTTATATTCTATATATATATTAATAATGAATATCTTCTTACAATATAATATACTTAAATTCTTAAATATGAAAAAATTTTGCAAAATTATTTAACTTCAATATTAATCTTAAATTTGTCTTTTTAATATGATGTTCTATATATCTCATTAGCTTAGCATTTTTCAGATAATATAGGATTTTTGTAAAGTAAAAATATTGCTTTTTTTCCCCTTTTCTACACTGTTGGCCTGAAAAACTCAAAAATTAGTTTAAAAAGAATATAAATGACACTTAACTGAGCTAATTTCTTTTATTTTGTCAATATATAATTATATTATTTGTTTATTACATTGATGATAATTAATTTTGAAATATAAAATTTTTTATTATGATGTCAATTTTTATCTAATTGAAATTAGGTTATTGCATTATTTTTTAAATTTGATTTGATTCATCTATTTTATATAAGTTTTATAGGTAAAATTCTAAAATTTATCATCGCTTATTGATATTTTAATATTAAATAATTAAGCAACTGTTTTAAATTATTTTTAAAAGTAGGATACTATATTTAAAATATTATTTTAAGGTAAATTATTAACATAAATTTTGTGCTATATGTATAAATTTGTCATAACTTGCATATAAGCTAACTCATTTTTTGATTTTGAAAATGTTCAAAACTTTTTCTTATGGCTGAAGTATCTATGATAATTTTCTTTAGAGAACTTTATTTAAATCTAAATAATCACATGCCAACATCCTAACATTTCCTAAACTGCATCACTAACTTTTGATGAATGTTAAAATTAGCATTATTTGTCTTACATTTATGTTCTTTTTATATCGTTTCTTTAATATTTGCATGATGAAACTTTCAATAAAATATTGTACCATTGCTTTTTTAAATTTTTATAATGAATTATTGTGTTATGATCATTACTGTTTTCTTGCAAAGAATACTTTATAAAGTTGTTAAAATGACAGATATTAAGCTGTAATAGGAACTTTCTTTCAGATTCTATGATTCTTTTTAAATTTTGCCATTTTCCAACTGGAGATTATTAAGCAGCAAGACTATTTCAAAATTTACATTGGATTGCCATATTACATGAAATTAGCCAATAAATGAAGGATGGGGATTGATAAGCTGAGCCTTCACTTTTCTGAAAATATCTGGAGATATGAGACTGAATTCATTTCCAATCCCTCAGTAAAAATCCATTTAGTACACTTTTTTGGATGAACTTACATTACAACAACCATTATTTTATGGTATATTATAACTAATAATTAATGCTGATTGTTGATGTAATTTTATTATTATTTATGTAATTAGATGGTATTTTAACAAATTTGGGTTAAAAAGTACTTTTATATGACCAACTTAACACTATTATTATTAATGATTTTACAATAATGTTTATATTGTACTCCAAAATGTCACAATATCAGCTGAAAATTAATAAATTATTATACTAATAATATATATAAGATATTGTAACTTGATCTTCATCTTATATAATATTCAAATGGTTCCTGAATAGAAATACATGATGATTTGACAAAGCATTTATTCGCTTATCAAATATATCATATACATTCAATACATTTCCTTGTATTTATACACTGAGCCCAAAGATTCTAACACTATTAGAAGCATGCCTGGAAGTCTTCTTTCATAATGTCCATAAACACTTCATATGATTGGTCATTGAACTCAAAAATTCAATAATAAAATCATGAGTTTTTCCCTTTAACTTCAATTCCATCTTTGAAGAGAGAAAGTAATTGCAGAGAGTGAAGTTTAGAGAATTGAATAGATGAGGAATTATACTATATTATTGTTGCATAGAAATCTTTGGATAGGGAGTACAGTGTGTATAGACACATCATGATGCAGCAATCCAATCTCCTTGTCTTCAATTTCTCAAGATAATTTTAATAGATCTCCTATATATATGTCATAGACATCTGCATTGTAATAATTTTGATTGACAGTTTTTCTAAGGGGAATTCACATGGATAATCCCTTCACTATCAAGATAAAAATTTCCATTGTGAAAACTGTTGCTTTTGTTTTGGAATCATGTCTGTCAAATGTTTAATTGCCTATTACTCCTTTAGATCAAAATCAGAATCATTTTGTATTTATTCCTGAAGCTCATGACAAACACGCAATCTATTTTTCTTTTGTTCATTTAATAGAAATTCTTTGTATGTTCAATCATGTAATAAAATAATTGGGAGGTATTGTAAGAAAAGTTCAATTTTTTATATCTATTATGAATTATTTGTTCTCTATCTTGATGAATCAAATCTTTCAGTCTGAATATTTTCACCTGTTTCATTTGATGATCAATCATTATATCATCTTCCACAGAAGAGTGACATTTTTTGAATTTTGACAATAACTTGTAGATTAGTGTTTGTGATAAAAATTCTTTACCAATAATTATTTGTATCACTTGATATATTTCAGTTACAACTACTGTATATTGTTCTTTTATGCTTAGCAAAGCAAAACTTTGTGCAAACTTTCTCTTTTTATTCTATATATTACTCATACTAAAAAACTGCAGGTCAGATTTATCATGTATTTACTCAGCAGCTCATCAAATGAACCTAATATGACATAAATTTTTTATAGGCAGTGACATTCAAAAGAATATATCCTACCACCATCTAGCAAGAAAAGTTGTACTGATGAGGAAGCATTAATTTATAGGTACCTTCTTATTACTTTTGAATAGCACCTTGTATCCATTCAAATAACTTATATCATCATTTATATCATATTTGAGATAAATTGTTGGAATTTTTATTAGTCAAAAATTAAGATAACAGCAAAATATTTTTTAGAACTAAAATTTTCCTAATTATAATATTGAATTTGTATATCATCCATGTAATTAAGAAATATTAAAATCTAATCATTGTCAGAATCTGGAATACTTAGAAGGAATACTTTTATCAAAAAAACTCCAAATATCTATAATGCAAATGTGGCAGATGATCAAACTAACTTAAGCTAAATTAAAAGCAGGCAATCAAGCTTAGCACAAATGAATAAATGTTTTTTGTTCACTTTATAGCCAAATGTTTAAATAATGTTATAAAATTAATTATTTATTAAATATTTATATTATATTTTTTTAGTCCTGAAAATTAATGAACACATCTTGTATTTATAAAGAAAATAGTGTACAAAATACTAAATTTTAGTTGTTTAAACTTATGATAAATCTGTAATGATATGCCATTTTTTTGCAAAGATTATTCATAGTTCAAACTAATGTAAAAATTAAACATTCAGTTTGAACTATGAAGAAATTCCTGTGCACTACTGTTCTTTTAATATATGTGTAGAATTTTTATGGAATTGAAGGCAAAAATGTCATTAATGAATTAAAATTTTTATATAATATATTTTTTGTCTAAAATGTTTTTGTTTAGGGACAATTCAAATTTGGATTATTAAGACAAAAATATTTGGCTTGTATTAATAATCAAGATAACTATTATAATAGTGAGAATTTTAACAGCATAGTACTATGAATACTATGAACAACATAGTAGAGGTTTATTGGACTACTATATAATAGTACAAATCATAAACATGATTTAATAACTATATTTTATACTTTCAAATGAACAATAATGAAAGAAAAATTAAATATTTAATGACAATATTGTTAAATATTGTCATTAAATATTGTTAATGAAAGAAAAATTAAATATTGAATCCATGATTGCAAATTTTATTATTTGAAACTTTTATACCACTGAATCTATACAAGGGATATATGACAAAAGACTAGTTAAAAGCCCATCATAATCAGCCAGATCTCCAATAAAATCAATCAAGAAAGTGAAAGATGAGTGTCCCTTATGGATAAAGTGATTCTACACCTATATAACATAAGAGATGACATAAGAGTGCCCTTTTTTCTATTAGTCATTTGCTATACTTCTTTTGAAAGGATTCTTTCCTTCTTTCCTTATGATTTCCTTCATTATTCATTCTTCAAAGCATTAAACCAATGAGTAGAATCTTTATTTTTTTCATTAAGGATAAAGTTAAAAGAATCCTTATTCTTTAACTTTACTCTTAATGAAAATGGCCAAGCCCAGATTCCCGGAATCAGATAGTGTGAGATAAGAATCTTTCACATGACAAGTGACTGTTTTATCAAAAAATTATTCATCAAACCTTCATTAATGCATGATACCATTCAACATATGGAAAACTTATAGTTTCAGGAAAGATTAGGTTAGTTTAGGGTAATTTTTAGTTATATTGCCAAATCAGACAAGGGATATTTTGTCAATTGCCATTTTAGAGTCCACTATGAGCTGGCCAATATTCATGATGGAACCTTTATGCTAAAGAATGGATTAAACATTTGAGCCCAGAGATTATCTGAAAAATCTGAAAGATGGAATCCAAATTTAAAATAGATTCTCCATATGATAAGTGATTACCATACTTAATATTAGGAGATAAAATTAGATTTATCATCAAGAAAGATAGGCCAGACAATGGTACATCTTTTAAAGATAAGGCACTTTCTCCAGAGATTTTAGTTTTAAAGAACTAAGATCTCTGGAGAAAGTGAACAATGATAAGTGTACAAATTTTTCTTTTTATTAAAAAAATAAATTTATTTTTATGAAAATAAAAACATTTCTGTCTCAGATAGTATTATAACAAATCAGTATTGGGTGAAGTGTTCAATGGTATACTGTATGCATGTATTTGAATTTTGAAATTTCAGATGGAGAAAATATATCATATGAATTTTGGTAAATAATGATGAAAAATTATAAGATTTCATTATTATTTATCAAAAGATAAGATAGACAAGATAGGATTGTACAGGAGAGAAGTGATATCAGATTCAACTGCCAGAACATTGCATTAAGCCAAAAAGCAGTGCAAAAGCAAAAAAGCTAGTCTATGATAACTATCAAATGCTTTAAGACCAAGCACATATC